>BSBK01004216.1:302500-600000 GCA_027943335.1 Chamaecyparis obtusa
TCATAGAAAGATGTACATTAATGGGTTGTTTATGTGGTTTCTATTTCTTATGGATTGTATTTTGGAACAAGTTGGTGAAAAGTGTGAAAGACCTAATTTTACCAATATTTCTTAGTGACCCTTAGGGACACTTTGGTCTAGTGTGCTCACAAACGTTTGAAAGACTCCATGGGAAAAATGGGGTTGTCACTAGCATTTACCCAGCTAACTAGAGCTAATGGAGTAGATGATTTGATCACACGGCAAATAGATTGAAAGATAGCCAATATTTCTCATTTCAGTTGAGCAACATTGCATCTTTTGACATAAACTGAGATAGGGATCCCAAATTAAAATGAAGGGGAATCTCCCAAAACTAAGATGGGTAATTGTAGGCCTCTATATCATGGTCCTATAGCACCTAAAAATTAATCGATACCTCACACGAGCTCCAAGATATGCCCAAAGAAAGATCACCACCCAATGTTGCTTAGTGACCCTTAGGGACACTCTAGTCCAGTGTGCTCGGGAATGTTTGAGGGACTCCATGGGGAAAATGGGGTTGTCACTAGCATTTACCTAGCCAACCAGAGCTAATGGAGCAGATGATTCAATCACACGGTGAGTGAATTGAAAGATAGCCAATGTTTATCATTTCAATTAAGCAAAATTGTATATTTTGACATAAAATGAGATAGGGATGCCTAATTAAAATGAAGGGGAATCTTCCAAAACTTAAATGGGTAATTCTAGGCTTCCATATCATGGTCTTGTGGCACCTGACGATTCATAAATACCTCACATGAGTTGTGAGGTATTCCCAAAGAAATATCATTGCCCAATGTTTCTTAGTGACCCTTAGGAACACTATGGTTTGGTGTGCTCACAAACATTTGAGGAACTCTGTGGGTGAAATGGGGTTGTCACCAATGTTTACCCAGCCAACCAAAGATAATGGAGAAGATGATTTGATCACACACCGAATGGATTAAAAGATAGTTGTGATCAGAGAAAACCTAACCTATTCAGAACAAGTGTAGAAATTCAAACATTATCCTAATAGCATATTCCTAGCATATAGTAAAAACAATTCCCAAAGACACTCAGATAGAGCTTAAATGGGAGCACCATGTCACCGTTTGATTTGCTCTTGACTCATGGATGTGGATGTGCTCTCAAAACACATGGAACATGTCCCTAATGAAGATTAGGAAGGTTAAGGATCAAATAGGGACCATGAGAACCCCATAGTGGCACAAAATCGAGTATGGTGAACCTGATTTTCCCCTAGAGCCCCAAGGAACCTAATGAAGCTAAAATGCAGATTAAGCTACAAATGCTTATGCTAAGATTGATTTTATCTAGATATTAATGTGATGTGATGATAATTCCATGCAAAATAATGAAGTAAACTAGGTTATTCCATTAATGCTAAGCTAAGATGTGAGGTAGAAAGCTTAGAAATGAACTAAATCTAACAATTAGGATTTAAGCTATGATGATCTAGAAGTAAATGAGGATGATAACAATGCATGAAATGATATGAACTAAGCTAATAATTTTCTCTTAGAAGGAGGAGTATTTATAGGATTTTCCTAAGGGCTTGGTTTAGGAAGAGGAGTCAGGGTTTGGGGTAGAGTTTGGGGTATAGTTAGGGGTAAGGTTAGATGGATGAGGGATGAGGTTTGTTGCTCACACATGTGTGAGCAACACTAGGGAAGAGTGCCTAGGGGACCAAGATGGAAGAAGGGTCGTGGGCTTCATTATGAGAATGTAAGCACTTTAATGAGGGTGTAAGAAGCCATTAATGAGTCTGTAAGGCTCATTAATGAGGGGGGTTGACCAAAAGTCACAGGATGATGGTTTAGACTAAGAGGGTTAGGAATCACTCTCTAAGTAGGTTTAGGATGGATTAGGAAAGGTTAGATAGGTTTAGGGTTTTCTAGAAGATTTTAGGGTTTTAAGCTTTAAATAAATATTAAATTTACTTAAAGATTGTGACATTATTTATTAAATAATAATTCAATAAATAGAGGGAAAATCATTTAAATTTGATTTAAATGGTTTTGGGAGTGATTCTTTAATTAAATGTCTTTAATTAAAGTAGGAGAGTAAATAATGACAATAAAAATTAATTAATTAATTGATGATGATGATGTCATCAGGGATTTTTGCAAAATAAAATATTTTTATTTGGAAAAGCATTTTACATGTCTACATTTTTCTCCTCTTTGATGCGATGCCACAAGTGGCATGGTGTCAAAGAAAAGAAAATAAGATGCCCCATGATAGAATTAGAAGATAAGGGGTTGAGCCCCCTCGAGAAAATAACGCAAAGAGGAAACGTTGTGGAATTTTCTCGAAAAGAACACAAGAAAGGAAGGGATGAAGAAAGACAGTAAGGGGGGATAAACAGACGTCCTTCCAAGAGAAAAGATGGATGAATGCAATATGATGTGAAATGCAGGATGCAGGATGAAACTATATATATGAAGGATGCAAGATGCAAGATTAATCTATATGATGCAGGATGAGGGAGATTTGGGGAGCTCCTTGTGTTGGATATTTTTGAGAGAATGACCTCGTTTGATATAGGAATGCTAGAGACTTGCCAAGGTTACTAGGAACACAAGTCCTTGTCACCAGCGTTGCATAGGATTGACACAAAAAAAAAAGAATGCAAAGGGTTTCCCCAGTATCACACATGAAACCCAGAGGAGGCATGGTGGAAATGATGCTAGAGAAACCACAAATAGGCGACTAACTCATAGGAAGAAGAAAAAGATCAAAATACATTGCCCTAGATTGTCCTCATTCTCAGCACACCATGATATAAATCATTGTGGCAGCTTTGAGGAGATGAACAATGAGAAGCCGTAAAAGATTAACAAGTCCAAAGGAAAAAATCCAAGATCATGGTGATAACTCCAAAAGACATCCTTTGCCAAGGAGATAGATTTATGGATTGATTGATGTGGGGAGATTAGGTCTGAATATAGTGAAAGATACATTGTCATGCACCCAATTTGATTTATGGGAGATTAGGTCGGACAAGAGGAAGGATACATCCTCAAGGACCTATTTGAATGTTCTGTTGTTCACTGGAAAATGATGTGGTTCAAAGATAGTCAATATGATCAAGGATAGTCGACAAAAGATGTTGTTGAAGTACGAGGCTAGATGTGAAAAGTTATCTAATCAAATGTTGTTGCAAGACTGATGAGGATATGTACAACAAGATGATGAAAATATGTACACCAGATGGGGAGATATTTATAAGAGAGCTCAAAAGATAAGAAAAGATTCAAAAGAACCAATGAAATAACAAGTATCTCACAAAACCTTTTTCCATAGGAAGGACGATGGAGGATGATTGATTTGTTGAGGATTGATGGTGGAGGATGGTGGAGCATTACCAAGTATCAGGGATGAGTCACTACTTCCTGATGTAGGATCAGATAGGATAGGATTGGATTTGTCAGCCTAAGATAGACTGTTGATCTTCGGAAGATGGGATTCTTGCCAGTGTATACCAATATCTTGCTCGATATGATGAGGCCTACAAAGACAAGTACAAGATTCCCTAGACAATGCTTAGTCAAAGGGTAGTGCTGGGATGATTTTGATTTAGGATAAGGATTGAGCAACTCAAAGGATATGATATGAAGCAGATGGTTGATAACCAGATAAGGATTCCTATGACAAGAGATACGTAAGACACTTGACCTTAAAATGACCAAGGGATGATTGCTAAAGCACTTAGCTGAATAGGTCACGATGACTCAAGGGCTAACTGACGCAAAGGATGAGACCTAAAGACACATATGTATAAATGAGATAGGTGGAGACACGACTGATGTTGTGGTACAAGACTCAGGATAGGATGTACAGGGATCTGGGGATGAAGTTGATGCTACAAAGATATGCAAGATGATGCCCCAGTTAGGCTGAAAAGACAAGATGGACTAATGTTGGATAGGTTGATGATGGATAATGTGTCCTGAAATGACATGGATTTGGGAAGGACACATCCCAATGATGATGATTGGATTGATATTAAGGCTTGTAACCAGGATAGGGATAAGACCAAGGATGTGATGGGAAAGCTTGCCTCGATGTTGGATTTTGGATAGCTAGAGGATATGGATAGGATTATCAAATGTTGGAAGATTGCTAAGAATATTTGGATATGGATGGATGGCATTGGATTTCATGGGGGTAGCCTATAGCTAGATACCAATAACAAGGGAATTACCAGGTGATGGAAAGATGGAGGAAATGTTGAGGGATTGTGGATAGAATAAATTCTTAGGATTCAGATGGAGGAACTACTGAGGGATGTTGATGGAGGAACTACTTAGGATTTGGATGAAGGAATGCTTGGAGATGTAGATAAAGGAAATGCTTGGGGATTGTTTTGGATAGAGGAATGTCGAGGGTTTGGGTAGAAGATATGCTAGGGGATATGGATAGAGGAATGTTGAGGATTTGGATACAGGAATGTTGAGGATTTGGATATAGGAATGCTAGGGATTTGGATGGCTGATAGAGGATTCAAGGTTTTGGATGGGAGGATTGGAGGAAGACTTGGATTTGGATGGAAGAAAGGATTTGGATGGGGAGATGGAAGATAAGGATTTGGATAAAGTCTCTAAGGAATTTTTCACCAAGGAATAAGATGCCCCCGCTTAGGATAGTTCATGCATTCAGAGGCGTTTAGCTAGGGGGATGATAGGATGGAAGATAAGATGTCAAGAGGATGAGGAAGGTAGTTGGAAGCTAGGATAGGAGGTGGATAGAGGATAGGTGGATGGAAGATGTGATAGGAAGATGGATACTGAAAGGTGCCAAAAGAATGTATACTGGGTGGTCTCTTTTTCTTTATCAAGATCTAAAGGAGGATGATGGAGGTAAGAGAAAAATGAGATGGAGGAAATGTTGGATAAGATGTGATAGAAGGGAATTTCCCCCAATTTTAGAAATGCACTGGGGGGATATGCATGATGTATGTGTTGACTTGGTGGTTAGCACCTCCTTGGGCACTTAGGACATGGCTTAATCGCCTACCGTGGGTCGGGTTAAATCTGATATTTGTATCAGGCATTGATAGTTCGAGCTTTTGGTGCAACAGAAAATGATTCCAATAATTGGTATCAAAGCCTTGGGTCATGGGTTCAGTTCCCCCTTCAGTGGGTTTTGAAGGCTCAATCGGTGTTGAGGGGGAGATTGTTGACTTGGTGGTCAACGTAATACCCCAAAAATGGGCTATAAGTTCATTAACTTCCTACATCTTTAAATTCAAACAAAATCAACATCAAAGTCCTAACCTAAGGCACATATGCACATAATCGAATCTTAATTGATTTTATCTTAATTATGCATCGGGGAATATTCCTAGCAATATTCCTATTTTATCCTAATTATCTTTGACTTAATTATTATTTGGCGATAAATTCTATTTATCCTAAAGTTTGATTAATTGAATATTCTGAATATTTAATTAATTAGATTTAATACTGCCACTTAATTATTTAATTGAATTTAATTAAATTATTACTAAATTGTATTATTTTATTTTGGCAATAAATCTAAAATATCATGGCCAATTGATTAAATTTTTATTTAATTGATTAATGTCAATTGTCAATTTTTAATAATATAGTTTTTGAATAAAGTTTGATTTAATAATTGATCAACCCATAAATCAATTGTTTTATTTTCAAAAATCAGTTAAGTTGAGGATAAATCACTTTATTTATTTAATTAATTCATAATTAATTGTGCACATTCAAAAAGCAGTTAAACTCAAAATTAGGAAATCAATGCAAGTTGTTAACTTTTGGAAACTCAACACTCTATTTTGAGTTCAAAGCTGATCTAAAACTTCTGATTTGAGTTAAAAAGTTGTTCTTGCATGCTTTTGCATGATTTTGTGAGTTAATTATTTCTTATTTCCTGATAACTCAAAAATCAACCTGAGTTTATCAAGAGTGATTTATGGCTTTCTCATGCACCTCCAAAGCCCTGGATTTCTATAAAATCAAGGCTTCAGCTCTTCTAAAAGGATCCACGAAATTGCATCCTAATGCTGGTGAATTGCTGATCGAAGAATCTATCTTTGTGAATCAAAGTTGTTGTGAGATTTTCATTGTTTTGAGCATTCATATCATTTAGCATATCAATTCTTAGATTAATTGCATATCATATCAATTTTTCATATAGAATAGATTCAAATCAGTTTCTTTCATCTTATTGCATAGAAAACACAAAACTATAGATTAAATTTACATTCATATAGTTTTCATTCTTTGCATTCAAATCCTTCGTTTAGGTGTTGCATTGTCACTGGTCTCGGTCTGATCTGAGAGTATCATACTCGCACCTTCTAGAAGGTAGTAAATCACCTAGTTAGTTTAGTTTCCATTTCACTGCACAATTTTGGTTTTTAGCTAACCTCTAATGTTTTACTAAAGTGTTGTGTCTACAGCTAGGTACAAAATTCACACACACAGTCAGCACCTCCTTGGGGACTTGTGACATGGCTTAACCACCTCCCATGGGTCGGATTAAATTTGACATTTGTATCAGGCATTGATAGTTCAAGCTTTTGGTGCAATGACAAATGATTCCAGTAGCCTATTTTCCAAATTTTCACCATGGTACTTGTCCAAGGTGCTTGAATTGCCAAGTTTTCACCATTGGAAGAATGTTTTTTTATTTTCTTTTTCTCTTTGATTTTTTTCTTGATTTTTTCCAATTTTTATGGATTTTCTGATTTGCTACTGACTTTTTGCTGATCTTTTGTTGACTTTCTAATTTATCTGGATGTTGGTACAACTTTATTAGGACGGATGGATTATGCAAATGCATGGATGTGATGGGGTAGATGGGAGATATGCATGGGATGAGAGAGATGGTGGTAGAAAGTGTGTGGATGGAATGATGGAAAGTGATCATGATAGGGAGATGTTGTCAGGACCAACATTGGCACATGTTGCGCGGTTGGTGGATGAAGTGGATGGGATTTGGAAGATAGAGGTGGATATGATGTAGGATTTTTGCTAGGAGATCTTGGGACATAGGGACCCAAAATAGATTTGGGAGATGGAGGAGGGGATTGAGTAGCTAGTGGATTAGCAACTTTGGATGCTATTATGGATGTTTCTTTTAGATGCATTGCATCTTTTTAATTTGGGATCCACATAGTCTTTGATTTAGCTTTGGTGGGTCTTTGTGGACATTGGGATGCATTAGATTTTTCTTTTTCTTTGATGGGCCTTTGTGGCCATTGGGATGCATCGGATTTCTTGATTGGATTTTTTCTTTGCTTGAGCATGTATTTTAGAGTGGACATGGAAATCTTTGGATTTTTGTGGATAGTTTCCTTTATCTATTTTTGATATGCCATCCAAATTATGAGGAGCATCGGAAGGAATATGAGGAGGTGTGTAGGATGAAGGAGATATGGATGGAGAGATGGAAGGATATTGGTATATATGATATATGGGAATGTGTCTTTGTTGGTCCTGACTAGGGATGTTTGTATTTTGAATGAAGGATTGAGTAGGATAAGATGGGGGATGATATTTTGGGATGTAGGGGCCCAAAATGGATTTGGTATGTGGAGGATATGCAATGGTAGATTTTGGGATGTAGGGGCCCAAAATGGATTTGGTATGTGGAGGATATGCAACGGTAGATTTTGGGATGTAGGGGCCCAAAATGGATTTGGTATGTGGAGGATATGCAATGGTAGATTTTGGGACATAGGGACCCAAAATGTAATTAGAGGATGAAGGAGGAATGTGATAGGTTGTCTTGGGTTGCAATGATAGAGGAGGAGGAATGGCGTTGTATGATTTGGAGGGATGATGGTAAAATGCAATGGTGTTTTTTGAAGGATGCTTGAATCTGGCCTTAGTTGTACCAACAAGTTTGGAGGAAGTGCCTTTGGATGTGTGACCAATACTACATACTCATCGATGTTTATTGTCATGAATGGGCTCTAGATTTCCTTGTTCATGGGCTCCTAGGCCTTTGCCTTGATAATTCCATTTCTTGAGAATTTTATCCAAACAAGGATATTTCTGACTTGGGAATAAGATAAACATCCATCTTTAGGTGTCGTGGTGAAAGATATGAAACTAATTTCTTCTGGTTCGAGTGGATTTTCCTTGAATAATGTAACTGGACCAAGGGGATAGAGTGATGGTAGTGGGATAGGTGTTAGAGGATCATCAAGTGGAGAGGATGGGATGATGGTATCTTGGCTAGGATTGGGAGATAGTAACAGATCTTGAGATGGATGAATTGGGATGGTAAGATCTTGGATTGGAGGAATTGGAATGATAGGATATTGGATTGGAGGAATTGAGATGATAGGATCTTGGATTGGAGGAATTAGGATGATAGGATCTTGGATTGGGGGAATTGGGATGATAGGATCTTTCTTTGGAGGAATGGGGATGATAGGATCTTGGATTGGAGGAATTTGGATGATAGGATCTTGTATTGGATGAATTGGGATGATAGGATCTTAGATTGGAGGAATTGGGATGATAGGATCTTGGATTGGAGGAATTGGGATGGTAGGATCTTTCTTTAGGTCGATGGATATTTCAACATGCTTCTGGACAAGACCTTTACTTTATTGGATTGGTGTGGATAGAATGATGGGTAATGTATGGATGGACTCTTCATATGGAGTAGATGGAAGGATGGAATATTTTGAGATTCTGATAGCTGGAAGAAGGATGAACTCTTCAGATGGTATGGATAAAAGGATGGGATATTTTGTGATTATGAAGGCAGGAGGAAGGGTGAACTCATGAGGCTCATTAGATGTGTTTTGGAAAATGTTAGGAGGAGGAGAAGTGGATGGGTGTGATGGAGGACAAATGATGAATGTAGGAGATGGATGGGCATCATCACTGATGGCTTCACATGAAGGATTGAGATGGTGTGACTCTTCAGCTTTAGGAGTGAGATTTTTTGATGGCTTCCTTGTGAAATTCCTTGGAGACTTTTGTGATGGTGAAGGATTAGAATGTGTGGAAGATGGAGAGCTAGTATAGTCCTCACATGAAAGTGGGTTGGGAGATTGTGAACTTTATTGAGGGGATGATAGTGTCAAAGAGGAATTGGAGGATGGCATGACTAGATAGCTCACATAGGTAGGTTTAGAGGAAGCTTGTGAACTTGATGGACTATCTAATGAGGTAGGGATGATGGATTGAGACATGGGATATGAAGTGGATTGAGGGATGCATTCTTCTTGTGGAAGGGGATTTGTAGCAATGTAGGTAGGAATGGAAGACATTGGATTGAGATAGGATATAGTGGATGGTGGATCAAGATAGGATGGTGAATCAGGGTAATAGATTGGAAGGCTAGGATCTTGGATTTGAATATAGGTGTGAGGATAAGGAGATGGAGGATTTGGATAAGGGATGTAGCTAGTAGGGTTGTTGTGAAAGGATGGTGTTTGGGATACAACCATAGAAGGAGATGGAGGTATGAAGGATGTATATAGAGAAAATGTAGGCTCAATATAGGAAGAAGGTGTGGATAAATAGGATAGTAGATTTCCCTTGTCAAAGGCATGATAGGGAGTACTAGTGAATATGCATGAAGACATGAGAGGATAGTTTGGAGGAATGATTGGATCATGGGGGGTGTTTGGAGAAATCCTACTAAGTTTTTTGAAATACTCATCATGATCAACAAGACTTTCATCATCATCAAGATAGGATGGAGGAATGATTAGATTCTAGAGAATGTTTGGAGAAAGCCTTCTAAGGTTTTCAAAGTGCTCATCATGATCAATAAGACCTTCATCATCATCGAGATAGGATGGAATAAGAGAAGAGACATAATAACCAAACTCATCATAACAGTTTTGAGACATGTTGACTTACAGATGAGTTAGGACAAGAATGAAGGATGAAGATGGATTGGAAGACTGACAAGATTAGACTGGGATTGGATTTGGCTCAAGATAGGAAGAAAGACTGACTCTAGAGGAAGATAGATAGGGGATGGGGGATGACCAAGATGACTCTACTAACCTAGGATAGGAGGAAAGGAGGACAAGACTGGATGCAAGATGACTGAAAGAACATGATTAGGAGACTAGGATGACAAGATTCTAAAATCTTGGATGACTTTTGGATTTTGGAGGATTTTGACTAACATGGAAAAAGGATTTTTGTGTATAACTCTTCATTTGTGTATGTTTCAATAGATTTTTTGCACTGAGTTTGAAACTTCAAAAAACACATCAAGCAAGAACTACCTAGAAGATAGGCTAGTATCAAAATCTTTTCCCACAGCTTGATATCCCAAAAAGGAATACAGATGATGAGTAATCTTAAGGTGATCTAGGAAACCGCTTGGATCGATCCTTGCACAAATATTTTGATACCTTCAAGAGTAGATTAGGAAGCCTATGATTTATAGGTGTTTGATTTGGTCTATGGCATCCTCCCAAATAGTTTGTATGCACATGACTCACTTAAGAGCCTAGTTGACCATGCTAAAATAGTAGGAATATTCACCTACCTCAAGCTACCATCAATACGCATTGTTGGAGCTTGATGGGATGAAGCTAGAGTTTGCTCAATGCTTTATTTATATACCGGTTGGGGAAGTACTATTTTGAAGTCATTCTCCAAAGAGGAAGTGCTTTTATCTCTGGACAGGCTTCTCTAGAAGTGAAACAAATGAACTCATCCAAGTTTAACCTTTTTTTATGTCACTTAGTTAACAAGGATTTTGCAAAATTGAAACTCCTAGAATAACACCATGAAGATTTCTTTTTCCAAATTGATTAAGTGAATTGAAATGAATCTTTTTCCAAACACATGTCTTTAAGATTTTGATTTGTTCATTTCTTTAAAAACAAGAAATCCTTTTTGAAAGGAATCTTGCAAGTTTTTTACCTTTACACATTCAAGATTGAGTTTTCCTTCTAGGATCCTGATAAAAATGCTTTTCTTTCAACTTAGGACATTCAAGATTTTTTTTTCTTTTGGAATCAAATAAAATGACCCTTTTTATTTGACTTTGATTTTTTTAGGGACATTCAAGATTTTGTGCTCTAGAATTCAATTTTAGGCCCAAAAGAGGTGTTCCTAGATTGCTTTATGCATGCATGAAACTTTGAAACCATTTAAGATATTGCAAAAAGAAGTTTTTTTTTAACCAAGAAAAATGCATTAGGATTGACTTAGGAACATTTAGGGTGGTTTAGTATTGATTAGGAACTGATTAGAAATGGGATGCAGTTTTGTTGCTAGATTGCATGAAACTTTGAAAATACTTAAGATATTGTAAATGAAGTTCACTTTAGCTAAGAACAATGCATAAAGATTGATTTAGGAATACTTAGTAGGGATTGGGGTTGATTAGGAACCAATTAGGATTGATATGCATATTTCTAGTCCTTTTTAAGTACCCAAAATTTGAAGTGTTCCTAGCTTGCATGAAAAACCCTAAATCACTTAGATTTTGAATGAATGAAGTTCTTTTTATCCAAAATGAAATGTCATAAGTGAGTTTGGATGACTTAGAATTGATTAGGATTATTCTTGATTTTTTGAGGAAAGATGTACAAATTTCTTGATTTCTAGGCATTCGAGAGTGAATTAGAGTTCATTTTAAGCCCAAGAATGAAGTGTTTTTGGTTCCTAAACATGAAAAATAGTTGATGAGCCTTAAGGCCTTAGTTTTTTATTGATATTATTTCTCCCAATGATTTATTTCAAAACATGGAGTTAAAAACTAAAAATTTGTAGTCTAGAGGCACTAGGAGGGCCCAATAAACCCTAAAAACTAACTAGACCCATGCTTAAGGCCTTACACATGCCCCCTATTTCCCATACGAGTAAATAGGGAAGGGTATTTTTATTATTTTACTCATACTAGTTAGGATGAGGTCTCATACGAGTCACCTTGACTCCTGGTATGAGTAAACAGGGCCAGTGGGCTTAAAATAGGCCTAAAATGCATGCAAAGGTCCCATACGAGTATTGGGCACCCCTGGTACGAGTATACATATGTACTCATACAAGAAACTAGAGCCAAGAAGTTTAATCATACAAGAATCCTCCTAGAACATAATGAGATTTGTCAAAAAGGTGAGTTTTTGGCTTTAAAACCCTAAAAATGTAGTTTTGAAGGTGTGTGGGGTCCCACCAGGCATGCCAAAATGTAGACACCTAAAATGCATGCAGAGGTCCCATATGAGTATTGGGAACCCCTTGTATGAGTATACATATGTACTCATATGATAAACTAGAGCCAGGGAGTTTACTCGTACGAGAATCCTCCTAGAACAAAATGAGATTTGTCAAAAAGGTGAGTTTTTTTATTTAAAAACCCTAAAAAATGTAGTTTTGAAGGCATGTGGGGTCCCACTAGGCATGCCAAAATGTGATCAGAGAAAACCTAACCTATTCAGAATAAGCATAGACATTCAAACATTATCCTAATAGCATATTCCTAGCATATAGTAAAAAAAATCGCAAAGACACTCAGATAGAGCTTAAACGGGAGCACCATGTCACTGTTTGATTTACTCTCAATTTAGGGATGTGGGTGTGCTCTCAAAACACTTGGAGCATGTCCCTAATACATATTAGGAAGTTGAAGGATCAAATAGGGACCATTAGAACCCCATAGTGGCACAGAATCAGGTATGGTGAACCTGATTTGCCCCTAGAGCCCCAAGGAACCTAATGAAGCTAAAATGCAGATTAAGCTACAAATGCTTATGCTAAGATTGATTTTATCCAAATATGAATGTGATGTGATGATAATTCCATAAAAAACAATGAAGTAAACTAGCTTAATCCATTAATGCTAAGCCAATATGTGAGTTAGAAAGCTTAGAAATGAACTAAATCTAATAATTAGGATTTAAGCTACGATGATCTAGAAGTAAATGAGCATGATAAAAATGCATGAAATGATATGAACTAAGCTAATAATTTTCTCTTGGAAGGAGGAGTATTTATAGGATTTTCCTAAGGGCTTGGGTTAGGAAGAGGAGTTAGGGTCAGAGTCAAGGTTTGGGGTAGAGTCTGGGGTAAGGTTAGATGGATGAGGGTTAAGGGTTGCTCACACATGTGTGATAAACACTAGGGAAGAGTTCCTAGGGGACCAAGATGGAAGAATGGTCATGGGCTTCATTATGAGGCTGTAAGAGCCTTAATGCAGGTGTAAGAAGCCATTAATGAGTCTGTAAGGCTCATTAATGAGGGGGTTTGACCAAAAGTCAAAGGATGAGGGTTTAGACTAAGAGGGTTAGGATTCACTCTCTAAGAAGGTTTAGGGTTTTCTAGAAGATTCTAGGGTTTTAGAATTTAAATAAATATTAAATTTATTTAAAGATTGTGACATTATTTATCAAATAATGATTCAATAAATAGAGGGAAAATCATTTAAATTTGATTTAAATGGTTTTGGGAGGGATTATTTAATTAAAATAGGAGAGTAGATAATGACAATAAAAAATAATTAATTAAATAATTAATTAATTAATTAATAAATGACGATGTCATTAGGGATTTTTGCAAAATAAAATATTTTTATTTGGCAAAGGTATTTTAGGTGTCTACAATAGCCAATGTTGTTCATTTCAATTGAGCAACAAAGCATCTTTTGACATAAACTAAGATAGGGATACCAAATTAAAATGAAGGGGAATATCCCAATGTTAGAATAACTAAGAGGGGGGTGAATTAGTTATCTAGTGTCCCAAAACAAAATGTATAATCCAAAACAAATTCTTCAACTTCTGCTACTCGGTAAACATAAAATACTTTTACTGTCTGTGCTTTTACCGATTATCAGTCTAAAACTTATAGTAGTTACCGATCAAATCTAACATGTAATATGAAGAGTATGATAACAAACATTTATATCACAATCAACACACAACACAAGAGATTTAACGTGGAAATCCTGTGAAGGGAAAAACCACCTAGGACCAGCAACCCAAAAATGTTCACTCTTCTGAAGTGAGGTCGGTGAAGACCCAACCCTATTAAAGGTTACAAACACACTATTAGGTGTGACCTTGTTAGAGGATTTTAGACGAGAAGTTATTGTCCAACTAGTAGTCACTCTGGGGTTGACGGGATAACAATGTTCACTCTATGAATAAAACATAAAAAGACTTTCTTAGTCCACTCAGTTAAGATATTTGACTGTGTACAATGGTTAAATATGTAACAGTAGATGATCTACCTTGATACGACTTCAATTGTAGTTCACAGATCAATATTCAGCTCATACAAATCTTTCTGATCAATATGTCACTTCAGATTCAACTCTATATCAACTTACTGTCCATCGGTAATTACTCTCTGTAGCTCAGTAATTGTTCTTCAGTTTGGTTTTCGCTAACTAGTATGATCAAAATGCATGAAAACTTGTTCACGTGATAATTCTGCATTATCTTCTTCTTTCGGCATCGTTTCAACAATGAAACCAATGTCTCTTACATAGACGAGTAAATCATTTTCTTTTTGTCCATCAGATTTTGCCGCTTAATCTCATTCATTGATTTTGCCTCTTTAACCTTCTTCGGTTGATGTGTCAATAACATGTTTCAATCTACTCCATTAGATCTTCCTTGAATTATGTTAGCCGTTGATCTTCATAACAAACCTTATCTCTTACCTCGAATTCATACACTTTCCAACTCATCAATTTATCAGCTAAACTAATCATTTAATTCCTTTCTATTCTACTCGATTAACAAAGAAATGCATCAGTGAACACAAGCTCAATTAACACTATGCTTGGTATACACTACACTCCATCGATGTATACCGGAATGCTTCATTTATCGATAACACTGCTTTGTGTCTTTCAGCTCTATTCTTCATCATAGATGAATGCAACATAATAAAGTCAATATCATCAAGTCATAGACTCATCAACAAGTTACTCAGTGTATTCCTTATCCTCATCTGACATATACATCTTCCTCATGTAGATACTTCTATTCTTCATCTCTTTCACCTTTCTTCAGATGTTTCGGTATAGTAACTTACAAGATAAGTAATGTAAAGCTAGTTGACATCAATGACAACATAATACTGATTTAATCATCTTACATATCTAATCAGCAACTCCTCAGTGATCTTTAATCATAGATTATTCATTCAGGTTCTAAATCAGTTGTAGTTCATTAGTCTCTCCCTTTGGCATTGATGGCAACTCAAGTAATATGAAATGTACCATACACATACCAAACATGTATTCTACAACTCTATGAGAAAATGATGTACAAGATCTCCCTAGCTTAATATGTTTAATCACTATGTTACTAAACAACATTATAAAATACAACTTTGTCATTTTGTAGATATGATCTTTTCAGCTCTCAGGTTCCTGCTTCTGTTCTCTATAACTGATCTTCAATGTTCTATTTCTTTTAGATTATCTCTCCCTTAGATAGTTCTCATCGATGCATGTTTAACTATTCTTCATATTATTTATCTCTCCCTTTGACAACAATGCCAAAGAAACAAATAAATAATCATCTCTGTACTAGCTAAGTAACTCTCTGTTGTCCAATACAGTCTCTGTATCTCTGTATACTGATATCCCAATCTATTTCAGTTCTTCAAACTTAATCACAACCTTGAACATTATTCAAAGTGTGAACCATATTGCATCAAAATGTGTGATCTTTTGATAAGGTTAAGCTGATGCAACATCTAGATCACATTAGTGACTGGTAGACAGGGGACGGACCCCAAGTCTAGTCCTCAAGTATTCAAATGTGTCCTTCGGTAGAGGCTTTGTGAAGATATCTGCAAGTTGTTCTTTAGATGTAACAAATTCTAACTTCACTTTCTTCTCTTGCACTTGTTCTCTTAAGTAGTGTTACTTAATTGATATATGCTTTGTCTTAGAGTGCATCACTGGATTCTTTGAAATATTAATAGCACTAATGTTGTCACAGTATATAATCATCGGGTCAGTGATTACCTCATTCATTCCTTCCAACATTTGCTTAATATATGCAATGTTTGAGCAATTAGTAGCAGTAGCAACATACTCTACTTCAGCTATAGACTAAGAAATACAAGCTTGCTTTTTACTTGTCCAAGTTACAAGTCTTTCACCAAAGAAGAATGCTCCTCTGATGGTGCTTTTTTTGTCATCCACATTTCCAGCCCAATCAGCATCGGTATAGACCTTCAGTTCAAACTTACCTTCCTTAGGATACCATAATCCATAATCTTTTGTCTTTTTTAGGTATCTTAAGATTCTTTTGGTAGCAATCATGTGTGATTCTCTAGGGTTAGCAAACAATCTAGCAACAATTCCCATAGCATGTGCTATATCTGGTCTACTATGAACTACATACATTAGCTTACCAATCATGGATCGGTAAAGCGTCTGGTTCACCTCTGTAGTTTCATCTTCCTTTGTCAATTTACATCCAGTAGCCATCAGTGTTCCCATGGGTTTAACATCTTCCATGCCAAATGTCTTCAAGACTTCCTTTATGTACTTAGATTGTGAGATAAATATCCCATCACTCTGTTGAATCACTTGTAGTCCTAGAAAGAATTTAATCTCTCCGAACATAGACATCTCAAACTCTTTTCTCATCTCATCAAAAAAAGATTTACATACATGATCTTGACCTCCAAAAATAATATCATCAACAAATATCTCAGCAATAATAATAGTGTCATCAGTATCACCTTTCATGTACAAATTGTTGTTCTCACTAGTTCTAACAAATCCAATACTTAACAAGTATGCAGCCTTTCATACCAAGCTCTTGGTGCTTGCTTCAAACCATATAAAGCTTTATGTAATCTACATACCATGTCTTTGTTTTCTGGATCAACGAATCTATCAGGTTATTCTATGTAGACCTCTTCTTCAAGTATACCATTCAAAAATGTTGACTTCACATCCATTTGATAAAATTTAAATTTCTTGTGTGCGGCATATGCAATTAGCATTCTAACTCCTTCCAATCTAGCAACAGGTGTAAATGTCTCACCATAATCAATGCCTTCTTCCTATGCATATCCCTTGCATACCAATCTAGCTTTATTTCTTGTCACTTCACCATTTTCATTTAGTTTGTTCCTGAATATCCACTTAGTATTGATAACATTTTTATCTTTAGGTCAGGATACTAAGGATAGGTTTTATTCTTCTCTATTTGTTCTATTTCCTCTTTCATTGCATTAACCCATTCTTCATTCTCTAATGCAACTTTCACATTTTTTGGTTCAAATTCACAAACTAGACATGTACCTTGTCTTGTTCTACTTCTTGTTTGCATGCCATCTTGTCTGTCTCCAATAATTTGTATCTCAGGATGATGTCTCCTGACAAAACTAGCTAGTACTCAGTTTCTTCTTTCTTGTTCATCCTGTTTAGGTTCATGTGCTTGCTCGATAGCTCCATCTTGTTCGTTGGTTTCCCTTTCCTGTTCCTCGGGGTTATTTTCATGCTGACTGGTTATCACAGGTTGCAACTTCGGTAGATAATCAGGATGTTCAATGTAAGTGAATCTACCATAGTCTTATGGTTCCTTTCTACTTTCCTCTATGTTCTTGTCATCAAAATCATCAACACGGACATTAGTACTTTTAATTATCTTATTTGTAACCTTATTCAGACATTTATATGCTTTAATCTTAGTAGAATATCCTAAGAATATTCCTTCATCACCTTTAGAATCAAATTTCCCATTTCTCTCATCTTTCAAAATAAAACATTTGCTTCCAAAAATCTTGAAATAACTTACAGTAGGTTTGTGTCCAAACCATAGCTCATAGGGTTTCTGGTTGGTGTCCTTCTTCAGTTGTACTTGGTTAAGCACATATATAGCTATACCGACAGCTTCCCTCCAGTATGTCTGAGAAATATTCTTTTGCAGCATTAGTGTTCTTGCATAGTCAATTATTGACCTATTCCTTCTTTCAACAATCCCATTCTACTGAGATGTTCTCAGTGCAGAGACCTGTCTTTTGATACCATGCTCATTACAAAAATTAGTAAATTCATCATAGATAAATTCACCTCCTCTATCAGATCTTAAGCATTTTAATTCTTTTCCAGTCTCTTTTTCTACCTTTGCCTTATACCACTTAAACATCTTAAATGCTTCAGATTTTTCTTTTAAGAACATAACTGTCATCAATCTAGTATAGTCATCAACAAAAAGAATAAAGTATCTATCACCATAATAACTCTGAGTTCTCATAGGACCACATAGGTCAGTATGGACCAACTCAAGTATCTTCTTTGTTGAGTAGTCTTTTCTTTTAAAACTAGACTTAGTCATCTTACCTTTCTAACATTCATGACACATAGCATGATCAAGTTTTGACAAGTTTGGAAACCCTCTAACTCTCTTCTTCTTACCAATCTTGATCATGTTATCAAAGTTCACATGACATAACCTTTTATGCCACAACCATGCATCTTCATCCTTCATTAATAAACAAGAAGACTAGTCAATATCAAGATAAAATAGATTACCTCTGGATTGTGTACCGGTTTCGACAAGTCTTCCTCCATCATCATAGATTTTTACCTTTTTGCTCTCAAAAGAAAGTCAGTGGCCTAAATTATTTAGTTGTGCCACACTTGACAAATTATAGTTCAGTCCATCTACCTAGTATGCATTTTCACATTTTATTCTATCATTAATCATCAATGAACCTTTACCTCTTACCATACAGGGTGCATCATTTCCCATCCTAACAGATCCTTCATCGTATTCATCAAGTAGGTCAAATTTCTCTACATCACCAGTCATATGGTGTGTACAGCCACTGTCTATGATCCATGTATCATTTCTGCTTACCTTAGAGATCAGTGTTGCTTCTTCATGTTTCTCTTCTTCCTCTGAGTCATCTTTCATAGCAACAAATACTACTTCTACATCATCATCAATATCAAATTCAGATTCAATATCTTCGGCTATGTAACATACCTTTTTCCCTTTTTCATAGCTATCTTAGTTATCTCTGTTGTTGTGTTGGTAGCCTCTATTGACTCTTCTCCCATAGCTTCCTTCGGATCGATCTTTGGATCTATCATCATCTTTCTTATTCGAACATCTAGCAGCGATGTGGCCAACTTCTTTACAATTAAGGCATGCCAAAGGTAGCTTACCTCTATACCTTCCTTTAACTTTGTGTAACCTTCTGGCCATAAAAGCTTCAAGCTCATCAAGTTCATCATCGGTATCACTATCACTATCATTATTATTATTATTCCTGCTACTAGATTTACCAATCTTCAAAGAAGACATGAAAGTGAATTCAACAGATGGTACAACACTGTTGTCAAAGTTATTCAATTCAAAGGTTGTAAGCTTACCAATCAACGTGTCAAGAGTGAGGTTGGATGTAGCTCTTGTTTCATGAATTGCAGAGATCCTGATTGCATAAACTAGCAGTAAAGTTCTGAGAATCTTGCTTATCATTGTTTCATCCTCAATAATTCCATCAAATGCTCTAATAGCATGCACTACTTCTTTTAGTCTATTTGAGTATTGCACAATGTTCTCACCTTCTTTCATCTTCATATCATCAAATCGACCTCTTAGGATTTTTGCTCTGGCTCTTTTGACATTCAAATCTCCAATGTATATTAGAGCCAATTTATCCCACATGGCTTTGGTAGTAGTGCATCCCTTAATGTCTTCAAATTCAGCATCGGTACAAGCAGCAACAAGTTCCATCATAGTAATATTGTGTTCATGCCTATCTTTCAGTTGATCAAGTGTCAAGGGACCAGGTGTCGGTTTAATGTAGCCATTTTTCATCAATTCTAGTGCAAAATTCCCAATTCCAGATATGTGCAACTTCATTCAACTTTGCCATACTGTGAAGTTCTCTTTGTTCAGCTTTGGCACTTCCCTCTTATACATCTTGAGATCTTTGTGTTGGAGTCCTTAAAACTCTATTCTAAGCAACCACAACTCTGATACCAATTGTTAGAATAACTGAGAGGGGGCTGAATCAGTTATCTAGTGTCCCAAAACAAAATGTATAATCCAAAACAAATTCTTCAACTTTTGCTACTTGGTAAGCATAAAATACTTTTACTGTCTATTCTTTTGCTGATTATCAGTCTAAAACTTATAGTAGTTACCGATCAAATCTAACATGTAATATGCAAAGTATGATAACAAACAAATATCACAATCAACACATAACACAAGAGACTTAACGTGGAAACCCTGTGAAGGGAAAAACCACCTGGGACCGGCAACCCAAAAATGTTCACTCTTCTGAAGTGAGGTCGGTGAAGACCCAACCTTGTTAAAGGTTACAAACACACTATTAGGTGTGACCTTGTTAGAGGATTTTAGACCAGAAGTTATCATCCAACCAGCAGTCACTCTAAGGTTGACAGGATAACAATGTTCACTCTATGAATGAAACATAAAAAGACTTTCTTAGTCCACTCGGTTAAGAGATTTGACTATGTATAATGGTTAAATATATAACAGTAGATGATCTTCCTTGATACAACTTCAATTACAGTTCACAGATCAATATTCAGCTCATACAAATCTTTCTAATCAATATGTCACTTCAGATTCAACTCTATATCAACTTACTGTCTGTCGGTAATTACTCTCTATAGCTCGGTAATTATTTTGCAGTTTGGTTCTCACTAACTAGTATGATCAGAATGCATGAAAACTTGTTCACGCAATAATTCTACAATATCTTCTTCTTCCGGCATCATTTCAAGAATGAAACCAATGTCTCTTATATAGACGAGTAAATCATTTTCTTTTTGTCCATCAGATTTTGCCGCTTAATCTCATTCATTGATTTTTTCGCTTTAACCTTCTTCAGCTGATGTGTCAGTAACACATTTTAATCTACTCTATTAGATCTTCCTTGAATTATGTTAGTCGTCAATCTTCATAACAAACCTTATCTGTTACCTCGAATTCATAGACTTTCCAGCTCATCAATTTATCGGCTAAACTAATCATTTAATTCCTTTCTATTCTTCTCGGTTAACAAAGAAATGTGTCGGTGAACATAAGCTTGGTTAACACTGCGCTTAGTATACACTACACTCTATCAGTGTATACTGGAATGCTTCATTTATCGACAACACTGCTTTGTGTCTTTCAGCTCTATTCTTCATCATAGATGAATGCAATATAATAAAGTCAATATCATCAAGTCATAGACTCATCAACAATTTACTCAGTGTATTCCTTATCATCATCTGACATATACATATTCCTCATGTAGATACTTGTGTTCTTCATCTCTTTCACCTTTCTTCAGATGTTTCAGTATAGTAACTTACAAGATAAGTACTGTCAAGCTAGTTGACATCAATGACAACATAATACTAATTTAAGCATCTTACATATCTAATTAGCAACTCCTCAGTGATCTTTAATCATAGATTCTTCATTCAAGTTCTAAATCAGTTGTAGTTCATCACCCAAAACTAAGATGGGCTATTATAAGCCTCTATAACATGGTATTATAGCACCTGAAAATTCATCAATACCTCACATGAGCTTTGAGATATGCCCAAAGAAAGATCGCTACCTAATGTTTCTTAGTGGCCCTTAGGGACACTCTGGTCCGGTGTGCTCGCAAAATGTTTGAGGGACCCCATGGGAGAAAAGTGGTTTTCACTAGCATTTACATGTCTAATAAGAGCTAATGGAGTAGATGATTTGATCTCATGGTGAACAAATTGAAAGATAGCCAATGTTGCTCATTTCAATTGAGCAACATTGCATCTTTTGACATAAACTGAGATAGGGATGCAAAATTAAAATGAAGGGGAATATCCCATAACTGTGATGGGTTATTCTAGGCCCCCATAACATGGTCTTCTAGCACCTAACAATTTTTTGATACCTCACATGAGATCTAAGATATTCCCAAAGAAAAATCACTGCCTAATGTTGCTTAGTGACCCTTAGGGACACTTTGGTCTGGTGTGCTCACAAATGTTCGAGGGACTCTATGGGTGAAATGGGGTTGTCACTAGTCTTTACCCAGCCAACCACAAAGAATGGAGTAGATGATTTGATCTCACGGTAAATGGATTGAAAGATAGCCAATGTTGCTCATTTCAATTGAGCAACATTGTATCTTGTGCCATAAACCAATATAGGGATGCCAAAATGAAAATGAAGGGGAATATCCCAAAATTGAGATGGGTTATTATAGGTCTCCATAACATGATCTTGTAGCACTTGACAATTTTTCGATACCTTAGACGAGCTCTGAGATATACCCCAAGAAATATCGCTTCCCAATGTTGCTTAGTGACCCTTAGGGACACTTTGGTTTGGTGTTCTTGCGAATGTTTGAGGAACTCTGCAGGAAAAATGAGGTTGTCACTAGTGTTTACCTAGCCAACCGGCACTAACAGAGCAGACAATTCGATCTCACAGTGAACGGATTGAAAGATAGCCAATGTTTCTCATTTCAATTGACCAACATTGCAGTCACATCCATGTTATGGCCTTTAAAGACTAGTTTTTTGTAAGATATGTTTGAACATGTTCTTAATGGTAATTAATATTTAAGTAAGAAATTTTAAAATAGATTTCACACTTATTTATTGTTGAACACATAAAATAAAAGATAAAGTTCAAAAGTAAATGGTAGATTCTTTTGAGGTAGAGATTGAGAGGATTGAATACATGTATTTCAATAATATATTTGCAAATCAGGACCGTTGCACCCTTTATATACAAAATTTGGAATCTAACATGCACATGATAGCTCATTGCCCTTTTTTAACATAAAAATTGGCATCTAATATGCACATGGAAGCTCATTGCACCTTGTATATACAAAATTTCACATCTAACATGCATATGACAACTCATTTCCCTTTTTTTACATAAAAATTAGCATCTAATATGCACATGGCAACCCTTTTTTATACAAAATTTGGCATCTATTTATGCACATTACATCTCATGGTCATTTTTAAGTTCACAATTTGGTCTCTAGATATGCACATAGAGAATCTCGAAGATATTAACAAAATTGTCAAAATCATTCTACCATATTGTAGAATCATTCTTTTACATTTCCCAAAATTAATCAAGAGAACCTTCTGGATCATCTCTAACCCTTATTGTGTCAAGTATTTCCTTGTGGTCACATTCACAAACTTTCCACAAATTCTTGTTAAGAAGACTTCCCCGACACTTAGTCAATTGAATATTTGTTGCAGCAATAATGTTAGAGTAATGAATAATATGTCTATGTGTCTCAAATTCCTCAAATAACCACGCATTAGAATTCTTGATAGGATACCTACATTTTATAGAGTTTAATACCCAAATCAATGCAAAGTGTAATAAAAAGAGTTTAATAGGTATGCATACAATTGGCCACAACAATGGTACCTTCTAAACCATGTCCATGTGACAACAACGGATCCTATTGGGTATTGAATACCCTCTTCATCAATGACTATAGTTGTCAATTTCTTTCTGGCCTCAATAAAATGACACAAAAAGTAATTTTTTCCTTCTTCATTTTTCTCATTTGCAATTACTGCATATACATGACTTGCATTTAATAGAAGGATTAGTTAATACCAAAATCATCATTTAAAGAACTAATAAATTTACTTTAAAACTGATTTAACCTATGAAATCTAGAGAAATTACCTTGTTCAACTAAGTCTTATACATGGTCAAAATCCACTGAGATTCAAACTGGTCATTGTAGTTCTCTGGGAAGTTGATATGTATCTAGGGTTTGCAAAGGTATACAAGACCATTGGTCAACCCACTCTTTTGATTCACATTCATCCCACACAAAATCCATACATGAAGAGAAAAAGCATGCAATTTGTCTAGAATAAATAGCTAACAATATTGCATTTGAACTTCTAAATGAATGCATGTCACTTGATCCTGTAAGTGCACAAAAATCTACATAGTTTTCAATGTTAGATTCATGTGTTAGAAATAGGAAATACTGAGAGGGGGGGTGAATCAGTATTTCACAAACTTTTTCTTTTGCCCAATTATGGATATAACAGATTACTTTAGTGCATCCAAAGATTATCAAGCTAATTAACAAACATAGCAGTAAATAGAAAGAACTCATAACACATGATATGTTCTCGAGGAAACCCTAGCCAAGGGAAAACCCCGGTGGGGATGGTACCCACAAAGATCACTAATCAAAAGTATCATGTTAGGGATATTGGACCCTGTTAGGAGTCAATTTACAATATATAGTAGATTTGTCCTGGTTAAAGGACTTTAGGCCTTGTTAGAAGCCTTAACCCTGTTAGGAGTTAGATTACAAAACCTGATCACCAGCTGAGCTCACTACCCAAAAAGGTAATACAAAATGTTTCTGACTATAATATGGTACTTCTTACAACTTTGTATCAATAGCCTTTTCTGCTATCACAATATACAACTATCACAAGTTATCTTTTCTTTCTTTTAACATATGACATCCATTTTTCATTACATTTCAAGTATGCCTAATATCTGAGTTATTAGAGCTAATAACTTTACATGGTCGGCTTCCAAAATATTTATCCAAGAGTAAACATCTATGATTTCATCCCTTCATAATGTTAAGTCATTATTTTGACAAGCAAAAATAATCCCTTAACTCTTTCGCTAATACTGTCTCCAAAACTGCTCTGTCTGCAAAAACTATCTTCGGTAAACTTTGAATAACTTTGTCTTTACTACTCCAAAATTTATGCACACTAAGATGGGGTATCCTCATACTCTATAGAAGCTTTAGTTAATTGTGCAAACAAAAATATTTCTCCAGTGGACGTCGCCAACTAAATCTTCATCGGGTGCTCTGTCAGGATCACTGTATCCATACTTAGACAATTTCTTCCTTCAACTTGCCATACTTGCATTCCAAATTCTACCCTCTCAATAGAGATCATATGTTTCCATAATTACAATATCTATGCATCCACATTAGCCAAATTTCCAACAATCTCCCCCTTTGTCATTGGTGGCAACATATGGGAAAATTGGCTAAGTGTGCAAACAAAACTTCAAAGTATTTACACAAAATTGTGGCCAAAAGTTATACAACACATATACAATATTGTACTCCATAGAATATCTCCCCCTATGAGTATCCTTCCTCATAATATATTCAATTTTCTGCTATCTCTCCCCCTTTGACAACAATGACAAAGATAGGGTGTACAAAAAATTTCAAAAAACTTTATACCTTGTTATCAGCTATTGCAAAGCTGGTAGGCTTGCAACATAGTCACCAAAATCTGACTTCCATGATTCAAAATCTTTCTCCCATACCTTCCTAATGGATTCGACAACATTGAGTAGAGTACTCAATCCGTATGCTGCTGTCTGACAAGCTTGCAGGGAATTGAAGCTAAACTTCTGAAAAGATGTCTTTGCTGAAAGACACTACTCAATTTGGTCTTCAACAATTGAGGTCTTGATTAAGATGTGCTCTCTCAAGAAATTAATCCTGAGCATCTTTCTGTTCTTCTCCTCTACTAACATTCTGATTTCATCATTTAACTTCCTTATGTTCTTCTCTACAAAACTTATCTTTACATTTGGGCTTGACAAGGTGTTTGTTTTAGCTGTAATTGCATCTATCTTCTTTCTGATCTTCTTATCTTCTTCAGTTGTTAGGATTTTTTATTTTGTGCATTGTATATACAAACTCTTTCGAGTCTCAAAATGTTTCCTCAAATTCTTTATGCATACATCCAAACTACCAATATCATTGTGAATATTTACACTTAAATTTTGTTGCATTTCTACTTCAAAGTCTTCCTGAACTTTTATTCTAGCAATATCCTTTAAGTTAGAAAATTCAAAGTCAAAAGAGTTTATTACTATTTTAGCTTTCTCAAGTGGATCCGATTTAGATACCTTAGTGCTAATCACACTCTCAAGTTTCTCTGTCAAAACTCTAACTTTGCCTTCAAGGTCCTTCACCTTCTTATTCTTTCCAATAATTTTGTTAAGAGATGTGATGAACTCAAGCTGATCATCATCTTCAACTTCTTTTCCAAGGTCTTCAAAAATTGAACCAATTTGTCTCTTCTTACTGTCAGGTGCACTAGGGGTAGTGACCTCTGTCAAAAAAATTTTACCTTTAACTATATGTACTGTTGGAACTGATTCTAATACTGTTGGTGCTTCCACTACTTCTGTATCCTTTTCTAATTCAGTAATCTTCTCTTGCTCTTCTAAAGCCAAATTGTCAACAATGTTTCCTAGATCATGAAATACAGCATCATCTGACTCTAGTGTCACTTTGGTTCCTTCAATGTCCATTGATTCTTTGTCAATATTGATATGTGAAGAAGATGGAACTTCTTCAATACCAACTTCCTCTGCATGCGGTTCCTCTAATTGCTTCTACTGAGGGTCTGATTCAACTTTCTTTTCTGCAACTATATCTGCAAGAACTTGCATTACTGCTTGCTCTATCTCTTTCTGTACTTCCTCCTTTTTGCCTCCCATTATAAGGATTGTTCTTCTCTTAGTTTTCAATAAAGTTCCAAGAGACTTCAAGAATCTCTTCAAATGATCTTCATCCTCAACTTCACAAAACTATCTGATTACATGTTCTCTCATCTTTATGTCCTCTTCTTGTGCTCTCTATTTTCTATTCACAAGTTTGTTATACAAATCTTCTGGGATCTTACCATGAATAGTGCTAAGTTTCTTATCTGTCACAATCATATGTGTAATCATTGCATTTCAAAATTCAATCTATCAAATGATCCATATAGATCATAGAATTTATTCAACTTAGTGAAGTCTCCATGCTTCAATATATCTTCATTAACTCTTTCAATTCTTGGTTTCCAAGTTTCCTTCTTGATTAAAACTACATCATCATCTTTAATTACTGCTACATTTCTAGGTACATGTGGTACAATTACTTTCTGTCTCTTGCCCGGTCCTATTGCACTCACTTTTACTCTTTTGCTAGGAATAGGAGAAAAAGATTTATCTCCTTCATCTTTTTCAAGTACTTCAACTTTTACCTTTACTGCAATAGAATCAACAGGATCTACACTAGATGTCTCAGGTGAAATTACAAGATTTTCACTTTGCTTCAAGGCTTCTACAGTCTTCTTAGCTATGTCAAACTCATGACTTGACATACCTGATTCTTTCAATATTTTCTTCATAGTAGATTCAACTCTCTTACTAGATTTTTTCTTTTCTCTTAAACTTATTGCAGAGTTGAAATTCTCTTCATAGGTTCCAAACCTATTTGCATGACCATCCAACTCACACTTTAACAATCTATTCACATATCCTACTATTTCTGCTTCAGATATTTCATAGCCAAGAGGGTCTATGAATTCCATTCTAGGCTCAACTACTTCAATGTAGGTGAAATCAGTGTCTACCATAAAACAAATGTCATATTTATGCTTTTCAACTAAGGATTGAGGAATCCTTGATTTGTTCTTAACAATATTCTGAAAAGTCTTCAATACAAGCTTCACACTGTCATTAACTTTATCAAAAAGGTACTTCATGTAGACTAGGTTTATTCTTTCCATTGTGTTCACATTGTGATGAAGGGTGCTCCCCTTAACACCACAAACACATAACAGATATAGAGAAACAACAACAATATGCAAGAATAGAAAATTGGCTTCTTATTATCTCCACAAATGTGGAATTACAAACTTTCAGAATTACAATATGCAAAGCCACATGGGCATTCCCTTACAATATTCTATAGGACAAAGTCTCGAACTATTACCTAGATCTACTACCCAGAACTATTCTAAACTGCCTAAGACAATAATACAGCCTTCCTTATATAGGCAATTTTCCACCGCCTGGGAAGGTTCCAGAATTTTAGCCAATAAGGCCGACCAAACTTAGAATTATTTTATTTTACATTTTATTACATCATAGTCAGCTCAAGATAACCTTTGAAACCCGAACAAAAATTTTGAAGAAAATAATTTTTCGCCATTTCAGGTGGCCCAACTTCCGAAGACCATAAGTCATCACCAGTTGACCCGATCGGCTATTATAACCCCATTTCGAAAATGCCACGAAGCGCTCTACAGGCTTGATTGGTGCAAGCGCCCATCACCCAAATTTTTGACCTCATCTGAGGCCTCTAAAGCCTTCAAAACTGAGTTCAAAGTTTCTGTACCCTGTTGCCAATACCGAAAATCTTCAATATCTTCCAATATACACTTGATCTGGCAATGAAACTTTACTGGCAGACTTATATGACCAAAATGAACCTCCAAGAAAGAAATCAGATCATTCTGAGCACATATGAAAATTACCAAAAATAGTAACTTTCCATAAATAGCAGCTCTGCACAAAATAGCCCTTATTGAATATAAAAATAGAAATATTTTTTTGGGTGATGCAAGATTGCTCTTACACCCAGGATGCTCCTGCATCAGACACCCAGGGTAATTTGAGAAGTGACCCTGTCACGACTCAGGTGTGCAGAGGAAAACCAAGACGCCTAACCTCCTCCTTTGTCAGCCATTATGAATCTTCAACAAGTCATCCTTTCCACTTGACCAGATATTCTTCATATGTCCTGTTCCTTGTGCTTCTGCCAACATGACTGTCCAGTATATCTTCGATCTCCTTAGTGTCTGAACTAGTTGCTGGAATACTCCACTGTGCTGCTGTGATCTCATCTTCAACACCTCCTTCATGATACTCTGTCAGATCTGAAATGTTAAACACTGGTGAAATATTTAGCTCAGTAGGCAATTCTACCTCATATGCGTTTCCTGAATCATGTTTCTTTAGTATCCTACATGGTCCAAACTTCTTCATTTTCAACTTGTTATATGTACCAACTAGAAACCACTCCTTCCGCAAATGAACCATGACTTCATCACCAACCTAAAATTCTTTATACCTCCTTTTCTCATCTGCCTTAGCCTTATATTGTGCGTTCATCTTGGTAATATGCTTCCTCACCTCCCCATGGATGTTCTTCAAGTGTTCTGCAAAATCCTCAGCTTCAACACTACTTATTTATCCTTTATCTATCTTCCTCAATTCAAATGCATTTCTTGGACTACTTCCATATACAATCTGGAATGGTGATTTACCAGTGCTTCTATTGACAGAATTATTGTATGCAAATTCTGCCTGTGGTAAAATCAAATCCCAACCTGTTGGCTTATCTTCAACCAAACATCTCAGCAAATTTCCCAAACTTCTATTCACCACCTCTGTCTGTCCATCAGTCTGTGGATGATGTGATGAATTGAACTTCAAATCTGTCTTCAACTTCTTCCAAAATGTACGCCAGAAATATCCAACAAACTTAGTGTCCCGATCTGAAACTATGGTCTTTGGCAAACCATGAAGTCTCACTACTTCTCTGAAAAACAATTCTGCTACATGAACAACATCATTAGTCTTCTTGCAGGGAATGAAATGTGCCATCTTTGAAAATCTGTCAACCACCACAAAAATTGAATCATGTCCCCGCTGAGTCCTCGGTAAACCAAGAACAAAGTCCATACTGATATCCTCCCAAGGCTTCTCTAGTATAGGTAATGGCTGATACAACCCTGTATTCTGCTTCACTCCTTTTGCCATTTGACATACTCTGCAACTCTATACAAACTTCTTCACATCTTGCTGTAATTGTGGCCAATAATAATTCTCACCAACCAAAGCAAGGGTTTTATCACAACCAAAATGTCCAGCCAATCCTCCACTATGCTTCTCCTTGATGAGATTCTCCCTCATAGAACTTCGTGGAATGCACAACTGAATCCCTCTAAATAGCATATCATCTTGGATGATGAAATCCAACCATTTCGTCCTATCTAGAGTAATAGGTTCTGTACAAGCTTTCCAAGCTTCACCAAAATCAGGATACTCTGGATATAAATTCTTGAGTTCCTTGAACCCAACCACCTCAATCTGCATCTCTGTCAGCAATAGTTGCCTTCTGCTAAGAGCATCGGCAACCCTGTTAGACTTTCCACTTCTTTGTTTCAAAAAAAATGTATAACTTTGCAAAAACTCAACCCATTTCAAATGCCTTTGATTCAATTTTTCTTGATTATTCAAATATTGCAAAGCTTGATGATCAGTATACAAAACAAACTCCTTAGGAAGTAGATAGTGCCTCCACTTTTTCAATGCCTGAACTATAGCATAAAATTCTTGATCATAAACAGAATATTTTCTCTTGGCATCATTTAATTTCTCACTGAAATAAGCAACAGGTTTACCTTCTTGGCTCATGACAGCTCCTATTGTAGTACCACTAGTATCACAATCTACTTGAAACACCTTATTAAAATCTGGAAGTGCTAAAACAAGTTGTTCTGTAACTTTTTGTTTCAACAATTGAAAACTCTTTTCTGCCCCATTAGTCCACTTAAACTCTTTTCTATCCGCTCTCATTGTTTCAGTCAAGGGTCCACAAATACTACTAAAATTTTTGATAAACTTTCTGTAAAAGCTAGCTAAACCATGAAAAGATCTTACCTCAATAGCACTCCTTGGAGTAGGCCATTCAAGGATAGCCTGTACCTTCTCTGGGTCCATTTTTAGACCTTCTCCTGAAACTACAAACCCCAAATACACCAACTCTTTCTTCACAAAACTGCACTTCTTCAAATTAATCAACAATTTCTCTTCTCTCAACTTCTCAAATACCATACGAATATGCATCATATGTTCATCCAATGTCTTACTAAAGATCAAAATATCATCTAGGTAAACAATGACAAACTTACCTAGAAATTCTTTCTGAACCTCGTTCATGAGCCGCATGAAAGTGCTCGGTGCATTGGTTAGCCCAAAAGGCATGACTAACCACTCATATAGTCCTTCCTTTGTCTTGAAGGCAATCTTCCATTCATCTCCTTCTCTGATCTGAATCTGATGATATCCACTCTTCAGATCTATCTTTGAGAAATACACAGCTCCACTCAAACAGTCCATAATATCATCCATTCATGGCAATGGAAACCTGTACTTGATTGTGATCTTGTTTATTGCCCTAGAATCTGTACACATCCTCCATTCTCCATTCTTCTTTGGTGCTAATACCGCTGGTACAACACAGGGACTCAAACTCTCACGGATCAATCCTTTCTGTAACAGTTCATGTACTTGTCTGTTCAACTTCTCACTTTCTGCAGGTGTCATTCTATGTGCTGCCTTATTCGGCAAACTCACTCCTGGAATCAAGTCCATCTGATGACTGATCTTCCTGACTGGTGGTAATCCATCAGGCACATTATCGGATACAATATCCTGAAACTCATTCAACAAATCTGCAACTTCTACAAGAACATCTTCTACTTCCTCTTTACCAGCTTTTGGAATTAAAGCAAAACATACATGCTTATGCCTCATACCATCTAAGAAATTTCTTCCATCAAAAAAAGTTATCCTTGCATTACCACATACCTTTTCTTCAGTCTCCTTCAATGGTTTTAGCTTATGTCACACTCCATCCTTTGTCAGGGAATAGGTATTCGCATGACCATCATGTACAGCACATCTGTCAAACTGCCATGGTCTACCCAACAACATATGACATGCATCCATAGATATGATATCACACAATACCTCATCTTGGTATCCACCAACCTTGAACTTCACCAGGCATTGTTCATTGACCATGACCTTGTGGTCATCCTGTACCAAGGCAATCCGATATGGATGTGGGTGTTTCTGTCTCTTGAGCTTCAACTTTGTCACCATCTTTTCTGACACCAAATTTTCAGTGCTTCCACTATCAATAATCACATCACAACATTTACCTTCACACTTGCACCTGGTGCGAAATAGGCTCCTTCTTTGCTCAGGTTCATTCTCACCACTCAATAGGAATCTTCTGTTAATCAACATTTCTCCTCTTTCAGCATCTTCAGAATTTAATGATCTAGCATCTTCATCTACATGTGCAACTCTGGCCTGGCCTTCATTTCTCCTATCTGTTCTACCTTGGCGCTGAGGACATTCAAATGCCCTATGACCTTCTTCTCCATAGTGAAAACATGTTCCACGGAAGCCTCCTCTTCCTGAACCTTGTCCTCTTCCTCTTCCCCTCTGATCTCTATTATTCTGATCTTGGAAATGATTAGAATTGTTTCCTCTCTGATTCTGGCTGCTACTGGCCTCATCCTTCTTTTTCAGATCTTCATTTCGGCCACCATATGACCGTCCACCAGATCTTCCACCACGACCTCTTCCATTTTGTCTGCTCTCAAACTTCTTGTTCAGCTTTTCCTCTACTTTTAGGGCAAACTGGTATGCCTCCTCAATACTGTTCATTCAAACCAGATTCAACTCCTCCTGAATGCTTGGCCTTAACCCATTAAGGTATCGGGCAACTTTCTCCTTATCAGCTTCTGCATGGCCTATTCTGATGAGAAGTCGATAGAACTCCTCTGTATACTCCTGAACAGATCTTCTTGCTTGCTTCAAACTCTGCATTTTCTTTAGTAGGTCAAGCTCATAATCAACAGGAATGAACTGTCGCTTCAATTTATTCACCATCCGATCCCATCTCGTGATTTTCTCCTTTCCCCTTCTATTTCGCTCCAACTGAATCTCTTGCCACCATATCTTCGCATGACCTTTCAGTCTGGCCTTCGCAAATTTGACCCTATCAGGATCCTCAACATCTTCATACTCAAAATATTCCTCACATTCATTGATCCAGTCGATCAATTCTTCTGGGTTAAGATTCCCTGAAAATGTAGGAACCTCGATCTTAGGTCTCTTCCCGATCTTGGAAAGGGCTCGAAAAAGCCTTTCTTCTTCTGGGTTCGAAAGTTCGCCTTCTCCTTCTTGATCAAAATTTTCTTCCGCTTCATCATCACTTTCTTCTCTTACATTAAGATTCATTCCTCTGCGAATCTCTTCTTGCAATGCTCGCACTTGTCTCTGCAGCTCTCTAACCTCAGGTGTCACAACACCAGCTCTTCCGCCACATTCCCTTCGTGGAGGCATTTTTGCAATGCGCACTAAAACCCTAACCATGGTCCTAGTGCAAACTACCTCACAGTCGGCGATCTGTTTACACACTCAGGAACTCCTGCTCTGATACCACTTGATGAAGGGTGCTCCCCTTAACACTACAAACACATAACAGATATAGAGAAACAACAACAATATGCAAGAATAGAAAATTGGCTTCTTATTATCTCCACAAATGTGGAATTACAAACTTTCAAAATTACAATATGCAAAGCCACATAGGCATTCCCTTACAATATTTTGTAGGACAAAGCCTCGAACTATTACCCAGATCTACTACCCAGAACTATTCTGAACTGCCTAAGACAATAATACAGCCTTCCTTATATAGGCAATTTTCCACCGCCTGGGAAGGTTCCAAAATTTTAGCCAATAAGGCCGACCAAACTTAGAATTATTTTATTTTACATTTTATTACATCATAGTCAGCTCAAGATAACCTTTGAAACCCGAACAAAAATTTTGAAGAAAATTATTTTTCGCCATTTCAGGTGGCCCAACTTCCGAAGACCATAAGTCATCACCAGTTGACCCGATCAGCTATTATAACCCCATTTCAGAAATGCCATGATGCGCTCTACAGGCTTGATTGGTGCAAGCACTTGTCACCCAAATTTTCAACCTCATCCGGGGCCTCTAAAGCCTTCAAAACTAAGTTCAAAGTTTCTGTACCCTGCTGCCAATACCAAAAATCTTCAATATCTTCCAATATACACTTGATCTGGCAATGAAACTTTACTGGCAGACTTATATGACCAAAATGAACCTCCAAGAAAGAAATCAGATCATTCTGAGCACATATGAAAATTACCAAAAATAGTAACTTTCCATAAATAGCAGCTCTGCACAAAATAGCCCTTATTGAATATAAAAATAGAAATATTTTTTTGGGTGATGCAAGATTGCTCTTACACCCAGAATGCTCCTACATCACATTGTCACTCCAATCAACTGTGTAAGGAAATCTTCTCAAAATATGGAAAAACATATAGGTTATCAGAGATGAAAACCTAAACTGTGTGTACTTAGCCTTCTTAATCTTTTCTAAGTTCTCAAATAACTAAATTTTCAAAATTTCACATAGGTCTACTTGTTTCTTCTCAATACATAAGATAAGTTGCATGAACCATTCTTGCAGCCATGTCATCTTCCCTTGAACTACCACAGAATTTAGTTGTTATGATCTTGCAAAGGTACCTAACATCATCTTGCTTAATTTTACTTATCACAATTCCTCTACCATTATAACTAGATCCAGTGTTGTCTAAAACAATCTTTCTCATGTTCTTTTCATTTAGTGGAATCTCTCCAACTTTAGATAATCTAGTAACATCATGAATTAGGTCGGCAGTTATATCAATAACTCTGTCCTCCATCCAGAATTTTCCATTGTGGATTCTACTCAAAATGATCTTGGTACATTCCTCATCATTAAATTCATACTTCATGGAATATTTGATAATTTCATTATTCTCTAGGTGCCCATCAGCTGGTTTAACTGACATGTCTTGATTGTACAATTTCCTATTATCATCACTAAAATCTCAACTTTGCAAATCTAGGGTTTCAGTATGATCGTCGCTGCAAACTGCTTCCAAACTTCTTCAAATCATCCTCAACTCACTTTTTCTTCTTTCAAATCTCTTTTCAATCTCTTTTTAATCATGATAACTTCAATTTCAACCTTATAACACTTCACATTAACTCGATCTGACATCGCATTCATTCATTTTGCCGCTAAAACCTCAAAAAGCTGATTCTGCAAACCTGCAACCATAAAACTTTCTGCGACCTCGCAAAACACAATATTTTCTTTTGCACACTTAACCATAGCATTAGTACAACATAATAAACCTATATCTAACTGCGCAAAACTTAACTCATTCAAATTCCTAATCTACACTAATCCTAATTCCTAAACTACAAAAACTTACATAATTTAAGTACTTAAAGAAGGGTCAGGTAAAGATTCATCCTTACCATTAGTTATATTACCTCCTGACTACTTTCAGTGCTGACTATACCTCCTTGATTTGTGCCTTTATCAAATTTTACTTCATCTTTATTGCTACAGCAACCTTTCTCTTTGTTTCCTGCATTTTCATTTCTTCTTGCATTGTTCCTAGGGTTAGGGTTATGATGATAACCTCCATTGTTCATTTTGCAAAATCTTGCTGAGTGTCCAAACTTGTTGCATATCTGAAAAATGATTCCATTGTTTCCAAATCTCTGTCCTTGCTGGTTAATCTGTGACCTACAATTTCTAGCAATATGTCCTACTTTGTTGCATCTAAAACATACTACCACTTTTCTTTGATTCATTTCTTCAATAGATTTATTATCTGCATTATTAGTATTCCCAATCATTCTATCATAATTATTCAAAATTACTTTAGGTCTTCTACATTTGTTAGCTCTGTGTCCAAAACTATGACAATTATAACAATGTCCATTAAGAGGTTTAAATTGCTTACCTGTGCAATCTCTCTTTATGTGCCCAATAGTATTACAAGCAAAACATCTACCTTTGAATTCTCTTTGCATTCCTTTAGATGATTCTTTCTATTTTGATTCTTCTTGCTTTGATTCTTCTTTCTCTCTAGATGGTTCTTCTTTAGGTGGATCTTCCAATGTGTTCTCATCTAGCTTTATTTCCTCCACACTTTCAAATGCCTTCAGATCTGGCTTCTTACTTTCATGGATTGTTCTAAACATACTAAATCCAAATCCAATCCTATCAAAGAATGGTTCTTCAAAAGAAATTTGTTTTCCAGTCTTATCACTATTTGAATATAGCCTTTCAAGTTGTTGTTTAGATTGAGTTAATTCACCTTTCACAATTTTATTATACTTCTCAAGTTCCACATACTGCACTTTTACTTTTTCAAATTTGGATGTTTCCTTTTCAAGTCTTGACCTCAGATCTTCATTCTCAATTTTCAATTTTTCATTATCAGATCTCAAATTTCCATCTTTCATACTAAGCTTCAGATTTACTATCTTCAACTCATGCTTAAGGATCTCATTTTCTTTTACTAATTCATCACAATCTTCAACAAGCATATCAGATTTCTTTTCAAATTTCAGATCTTCAATCTTACATTTTAATTTGTCAATAGCATTTTTTGCATCTTCATATTTTCTTCTTAAGGAGTTTCTTTCATCAGTAAGCATATCAATCTATTCAAGAGCTTCTTCAAGATTCTTCTGAAGTTGATCCATATCCATAGAGATCTTACTCAAGTTGCTAAGCTTTCCTTGAATGTTCCTTCTCCAAGTAACTGTGCTCTGATACCAATTGTTAGAAATAGGAAATACTAAGAGGGGGGGGGTTGAATCAGTATTTCACAAACTTTTTCTTTTTCCAAATTATGGATATAACATATTTCTTTAGTGCATAAAAAGATTATCAAGCTGATTAACAAACATAGCAATAAATAGAAAGAACTCATAACACATGATATGTTCTCGAGGAAACCCTGGCCAAGGGAAAACCCCGGTGGGGATGGTACCCACAAAGATCACTAATCAAAAGTATCATGTTAGGGATATTGGACCCTGTTAGGAGTCAATTTACAATATATAGTAGATCTGTCCTGGTTAAAGGACTTTAGGCCTTGTTAGAAGCCTTAACCCTGTTAGGAGTTAGATTACAAAACCTGATCACCAGCTGAGCTCACTGCCCAAACAGGTAATACAAAATGTTTCTAACTATATTATGGTACTACTTACAACTTCACATCAATAGCCTTTGCTGCTATCACAATATACAACTATCGCAAGTTATCTTTTCTTTCTTTTTACATATGACATCCATTTTTCATTACATTTCAAGTATGCCTAATATCTGAGTTATTAGAGCTAATAACTTTACATGGTCGGCTTCCAAAATATTTATCCAAGAGTAAACATCTAGGATGTCATCCCTTCATAATGTTAAGTCATTATTTTGACAAGCAAAAATAATCCCTTAACTCTTTCTCTAATACTGTCTCCAAAACTGTTCTGTCTGCAAAAACTGTCTTCGGTAAACTTTGAATAACTTTGTTCGTACTACTCCAAACTTTATGCACACTAAGATGGGGTATCCTCATACTCTATAGAAGCTTTAGTTAACTACGTAAACAAAAATATTTCTCCAGTGGACGTCGCCAACTAAATCTTCATCGAGTGCTCTGTCAGGATCACTATATCCATACTTAGACAATTTTTTCCTTCAACTTGCCATACTTGCATTCTAGATTCTGCGCTCTCAATAGAGATCATATGTTGCCATAATGAAAACATCTATGCATCCACATTAGCCAAATTTTCAATATCATGTATCAACCAAAAATATCTAGAAACCATAGACTTACATGCATTACCTAGTCCCATCGTAGAGTTACACCATTGCACAATTATTTCTACATCTATTAACATTGTGCCACCTTAGTACTTCAATTCCTCTTTGGTAAGAGCTCTTTTCACACATGCTCTTGCATCATTATGCTCTCCCTTTCCATGCCCTGCCTCAATGAGATTCCAAAAAATTTGTGCACCACTTGTCACATGCATCCTACTCAACCAATAGAACATCCTTGCATTCTTGAATTATACAGTACAATTGTCCAACCATATTAAGTATTGGTTGTATCTTATACCTCTTTCCCTTAAACTATCATAGAAGACTCTAAAACATCCTTGCACAAAATCTAAGGAATGAGTACAATCATCACTGATATAGAAGTTATACTCTCTTGTAACCTTTATGTCCTCCTTTGTGCTATCATGTGCATGCATGAATGTTATGTGTATAAAAATAGTAACTTGTGTGGAGTGGTAATACATAGGTTGCACTTCATTTTGAGGTTTCAATGTATAATTATCAACAAAATCAATGATAGACACAATAGTACTGAGGGGGAAAGTGTCCTTACACAACTTGAATTTCTCATCTAACCACCTAGCTCTATGTGTGTGACCTATGCACTCATAAACTAGTTTCTCTTGAAACATCTTCATAAAATTAGCTACGCATATATCCATTTTCACTAACTCACACCTCTTTAATTCTTTTCCATCTTTAACACCATATGTGATTGACTTGTATTTTTGAACATAAACTCATGTCTTACCAACTTCATGTGTGCTATCTAGATGTAGGCATCTAGGAAACTATTGCAAACAACTGCATGTAGGAAAAAATCCTTTCAAACACATCATCTTATAGTAAATGCACCCATCATATCATCTACACAGTATACTTGAAATAAATTCTCTTAGTGACTTAGGATGTGCTTGTAGACCACATTCCTGCAAAACATTGTTAGTGTGCAAAGTACAACATATATAACGATAAATATCATAATGCATGGAAAATTCAACATGGACCCTAAAACAACACATAGTACGTGCATGATTAATCTTAACATAAAATAGTTTTGTCATCTCAAAAAATCTTTGGCTAATTTTAATTTGAGGAAAGATTTGAAGAAACCTTACATAAAATTTTGTTTGAGTCGGGTCTAAATAGTATTTTGGATGTGGCTCATGATTTTTAATTCCAATTCATCTTCTAACAATATCTCTTTGATTGGGCCAAACCCTTGTATTGTCATACCAAAATTTATCAATTAACATTCTTAGTGCATCAACAACAACCTTGTTCTTGTGTGGGAGTCTACCCAAGATTTCCCAAAGAGAATTATTTTTAGGATCCCCAATTTTCTCTCACCTCTCTAAGGCATTGAGTAATGTTGTTCTACTTATCCTTAATGACTTGCTTGTTTTTCTTATTAAACAAGATTTTTTCATTTCCTTTCCCATTATGGTTGATGTGAGGACACATCGAGTAACATTAACATCTTTTGTACATGCTTTTATACCAATGGCTTGGTATGCATCAAATAGATTTCTCACAATAGTTCTTTCGCTACTATTTTCGGTTGTTCTTAACCCAAAAATTTTCATTGTCTCTCTAAATTTCAAAATTTTAATCATTTCAACAACTAATTGGCATCTTCCACTTTGGTTTAAGTTTTCAAAATAGTTATTCCAAATTCTTTTAACCATTCTTCTACAAGTTCTCTCAAACATTTTATCATTTATTGGCCTCACAATATTTTCATCAATGTCAATTAGAAACTTTGGTTTTCTATGAATTATTCTATGAGGTGTTAAGATACGTGCATGCTCTTGGTTTTCATTAGGTGAATTAATCTCATCAAATTGAAGTGGTGTATATTCTTCAAATTCAATAGGTGCATTCATCACATTGATTTGAAATGGAGTATGGTCATTGCATTCATTAGGTGCATTAGTCATGTGCATTTGAATTGGTGCATGTTGATCATTTTGATTTGGTGCATTAGGTACATTTATCATGTCAATTTGGATTGTTGCATGTTCATCACTATCATTAGGTGCATTAGATTATGTACCTCCACTTAATCTCCACATATGCTCCCTTTTTCTTATATTTTCTTCCTCTCATTGTTTATTTGTTCCTCTCTTGTTATTTCCCATTACATTAATATTGATTGTCCTACACATAACATCATGATGAAAATACATAATTAAATAGAAAGAAAACAACAAATGAGCATCATTTTTATTATAATCTAAAGTAACAAACCAAAAAATAAAACAAATCAATCATTTCAAAGTAAAATTGACAAAAAAATGTAAACTGAATATTAGTGTCCTGAAAACTAATGTCAAACATTATAGTGGGACCTTCAAACAACTTGTAATGCTAGTTTCTAGGCCATTAGGAATATATTATATATATGTTATCATAAATCCTATGGGTTATGGAAACCTAATATGAACGTTAACATTTTCCTCATAACTCATACAGGTTATGAAAAATTAGAGCTTCAACTCTACTTTTCCATAACCCATATGGGTTCTATAAAATAGGAACCCAAGAAGGAAGGAAGGAAGAGGAGAGAGAGGGAAGGGAAGGAGAGAGATATGATAAGGAGAGAGAGAGAGAGAGAGAGGTATACATTTATATAGACATATATGCATATGTCTATATAAATATATGTATATAAAACTATAAATATACATATATACAAACATAGACATATATTATATACATAAACTTAGTGTATTCTTAATTTAGGACCATGTGTTTTGATGTATTCATAACCTGTACATGTTCTATAAAACATAAATTTCATGTCTTTACATCTCCAAAACACATATAGGTTTTGAAAATTTTGAAATGTACTTTTTACTTTTCAAAACCCGAGAAAGTTATGATGGAAACAAAAACCCATATGTGTTTTAGACTTGGAAAAAGGATTAGTAAATGACCCTAAGCCTTGAAAGCCCATTTTTCCTCCATTTTAGTCCCTTTACATGTTTTTTCATCTTCCAACATGAATTCTCGACATCATCCTCATCAAGTTTACAAATGATCAAGTGGGTATCTCTAAAATTACCACCATAATCTTATACATCTTCTCATCTTTCTAACCATATAATGTTTCCAATTTTTGGACAACATTAACATAGTGAAATTTAATTTTCTTTACCAGTGTCTTGACAGGCCTCACAGACATATGTCTACCCTTTTTTTAATAACTTTTGATCTACTCAACCAATTGCAAAAACAATAACATATTACTATTCTACAATTGAATCTATACACTTTTAAAAAAATAAGATTGCATTTTTTATTATTTTGATGCAAGTTATGCCCAACACACGAACAAGCACCAAATTTTTAGGATGCGATCACTTCAAAAAATCATTAAAAAAAGTACTCAACAGAAAATTATGAAAAAATTACACAACTTCTAGATCTCACTCTTGCCTACCATCCTACCAAACTATTTTTCAAAATATTAAATCTAATTATATCTTTTGTTGAGCGCACGGAAATAGCTATGTTATATTTTTCTAAAAAAATCAGGAATAATTTTTCATTCATGGAGGGTTTGACCCTCTTAATATTATCCATTATCTAATTTTGAGTGCAAGACCCTCCAATTTCTCTTTCAAGTTCAGGTGTACCAGATTTCAGAAAAAAAGTGGTTACTTATACCCCCCTTTTTGCACACCATCTTGGTTCACTTACCCATAGAAGATGAAGAAGGTTGGGAAATAGTGTTGGTAGAATGTAAAGGTAAAGGATTGGTATAAATCCAAAGATTTTGGTTAGGAGGTGTTGTAGATTTGTTTCCACTAATATCATCAACATCAATACATAAAGCATTAGAATCAATCAAGTCTTTTATAGTATTCTTCAAGGAATAACACCTCTCAGTATCATGGCCAGGCTGGTAATGGTATTGAAAAAAAGGCATTGAAATCAAATGACTTAGAATCCATCATAGCGGGATGAACAAGTTTAATAGGAGGAAGTTTAATGATATTAGCATTTAACAACTTTTCATTACAATTTTTAAAGACTCGGAAAGAGGATTATACTTACGATTCGAGAAGAAAAAAGAGGAAGAAGCGGGACCTTTGGATGCAACGACTACTTATTCATCTACCATATTTGACACCTTTTTAATCTTGACATAGTTGTTTGGTTTGTGATATTTATTCTGATTAGAGGCGACATCACTCTTATCAACATGTACATGAGCCACTGGATTGGTGCTCTCAAATTGACTTACTTGTAATTGATAGTGGTTAAGCATTGTACAGAGTTGGGAAAAAGAGGAAAATTCAATAAGAAGAATCTTATCTCTAATGTCTTTTTGTAAATTAGCAATAAACATGTGTTGTATATCAATATTAGGCACAGGATAAGAAATCTGAGCATATAAATGCTTAAATCTAGCAATGAAATTAGTAACTTTTTCTTTCACTCCTTGTTTACAATGCATCAAATCAGTCAAAGACACTTTAAAACCAATATTGTTCTCAAATTGTTGTATGAAGGCATTAGAAATATTTTGGAAAGAATCAATAGAATAAGGAGGTAAGGAAAAATACCACTATAAAGCCTTGTCACGAAAGGTCCTAGAGAACAACTTACCCATAATCCTATGGTCATGGGCATAGTCGCTACATAGGATTTGAAAGGTCTTAAGATGAGTCACAAGGTCAACGTTACCATTGTAATTCTCAAGGCAAAACATATCAACTTGTTGAGGGACAACTATGTGAATGGGAAGTAAAACAAGGAGAAAAATGGGAAGCCAAACCAAAAGCAAACAAGGACGCTATAGCAGAAGAAAAACTAGAAGCACACCAAGAAGAAAAACTAGAAGCAAAATGGGGGGCCAAACAAAAATAAACAAAGGAAATTATAGTAGAATAAAAATTGTAAGCATAACAAAAAGAAAAACAGGAAACATGATTGGAAGAAAAACAAGAAGCAACACAAGGAGTGAACATAGAAGCCAAATCTGACACAATATATGATGCAATACTGGGCAAAAAAGGTGACTTATTTTTTCACTTTTGTAGCCAGCACACAAAATGGTGTAAACACATTTGTGGCACAACCCTCAATGAAATAGATAACTCAAATAATGGCATAAACTACAATGCTAAACATGACACTAGAATTTGGAAGCACTTGGGTGCCGGATTTTGTGCTAGCAAAAAGGTAGATTTCAAGGCCAAAATTAATGACCTACAACTGATTGAATATCTTGATGAATTGAAGAAACAATGATTATATATCATCGAGATATTAAAGTGATATGTAAGATAATTAAATCAGTTAATATGTTGTCATTGATGTCAACTAGTTTTGACTATACTTATCATGATAGTTACATACATCTGAACATCTATACAAGGAAGAAATGGTGAAGAAATGAGACATCTACATAAGGAAAAGATGGATATGACAAATAAGGATAAGGTATACATTGGGTAACTTATTGATGAGTCTATGGAATTATGTTGTTGACTTGAGCATGTTACATTATTCTATTATGAAGAAGAGATCAGAATTGAACAAGTTAATGTGGTCAGTAATTGAAGATTTATGTATACACTGAGTCAATCTTGTGTATATCGAGTGATAGTAATAACTGAGTTAGTTAGCACCAATGCATTTAGTATTAACTGAGTATGGATGAAAACATTTTAAATGTTATAATAGCCGACTAAAATTGATGAGCTAGAAATTGCTTATGTTTTCGAGGTAACAGATGAAGTTTGTTATAAGATCCACAACTGACAAAATTCATAGATGATCTAAGAAAAGATATTGAAACGTGCTATTGACACATTTGCCAAGGAAGGTTGAAGCAAAAAAATGGATGAAGAAGATTAAGAGGAAAAATCTAATGGCTGATATGAAAACGGTTTACTTGTCTATTTAAGAGACATGAGTTTCATTGTTGAACTATGCCGGATAAAATAGAGACTGCAGAAGATTTTGCGTGAAGACATTTTTCATGCATTCCTGATCAAACTGGTTATAGACAAAACCTAGCTGCAAACATAATCGAGCATCATAGATATACATACACCGAGTGAAGTAAGTTGAAGGATATGAGGAAGTGAATTGGTTATTGATCAAAATAGTTTTTATGAGCTTAGCATAGATCTGAATATTTGCAAATTGATTTGTATTTGAATTAGATCAGTACTCTATCAGTTTAACCATTGTTACAACAAAATCTCTTCACCGAGTAGACTTAACAGTCTTTTTGTATTTCCATATGACATTCAAGGAATGTTAATTGTTATCTTGTTGACTCCATAGTGAATGTTGGTCAAAAGTTAACTGTTAGTGATAAATTCCTTAACCAGGTCACACCTGACAATGTGCATTGTAACCTTTATCAGGGTTGTCTCCTAACCGAGCTCACTTTAGAAGAGTGAAATATTTTTGGGTTACCGGTCCCAGGTGGTTTTTCCCTTAGTAGGGTTTCCACATTAAATCATTGTGTTATGTGTTATGTGTTATGTGTTATGATTGTTTTTCTATCATACTTTACATGTTGCATATTTGATCAATCAGTAAAGACAATTTTGGATAATTACTAGTATTTAGTAAATTATTAGAAAGATAGTTATTTTATCTTATTGAGCTATTTGAATTGTTGATTAAGTTTGAAAAAGTACATCTAAGAGTTTGGGACTATAGGATAACTAATTTAACTTATTCATCCCCCCTCTTAGTTATCTAACAATTGGTATCATAGCATATTGGCTGCTTGGAGGAAAGTTTCAAGGACTTGAGAAAAATATCACAAGATGTATAAAAGGGAAGTGCCTAAGTTGAACAAAGATAACTTCACAAGATGAAAGCAAATTGGAGAATCTTCTCTACATCTCCTAGACCATGGCTACATACAACTAACTATTGGACCTTTGACAGTTTATTAGTTGAGAGACAAACATGAACACAATATAACTATGATAGAGATTGTTGCTTCTCTAATTGATGCAGAATTTGAAGATGTCAAAGCATGCACTACAATGAAAGCAATGTGGGAAAAACTTGCACTAGTTTATGGTGGTGATGTAAATGTAATGAGAGCCAGAGCTGAAAGCCTAAGAGGTAGATTTGATGATATAAAGATGAAAGAAGTTGATAACATCACACAATACTCTAACCGAATCAAAGAGGTGGTCAATGCTATCCGAGGAGCAGGAGGTATTATTTCTGAAGACACTATTGTAAGTAAAATATTGAGAACCTTGCTACCTATTTATGCTATTAGAATCTCTACTATTCATGAAATGAGATCTGCACCTAGTAGTACTCTTACACTTGTTAGTCTAATTGGCAAGCTGACTACTTTTGAGTTGAATAACTACGACAATAGAATTGTACCGAGTGTTGAGTCTTCTTTTATGTCATCCCTGAAGATTGGTAAGTCTAGTAGTAAGCATAACATAAAGAATGAAAGTGGAAGTGACAGTGAAGATGAGCTTGATGAGCTTGAAGTACTTATGGCCATGAGACTTCAAAAAGGTAAAGGAAGGTATAAATGAAAGTTACCTTTAGCTTGTTTTAATTGTAAAGAGATTGGCCATATTGCTGCTAGATGTCCTAATAGGTAAGAAGAAGATAAAGACAATAACCGATCTATTGTGGAAAGTTTGGCAGAAGAGATAACAGAGGAAACTGACACTATGACAAAATAAACAACCGAGATTACAAAAACAAAGGCAAGAAGGTATGTTACCTTGTTGGAGATGATGATAATGACATCGATACCAACACTAATGATGAAATTGAAGTGGTATTTGTTGCAATGAAAGATGATTTAGAAGAAGAAGAAAGGTATGTAGAAACAACACTTACATCTAAAGTTAGCAAGAATGATACATGGATTATTGATAGTGGTTGTACACATCATATGATTGGTGATGAGGATAAATTTGAATACCTTGACCACTACAATGGAGGATCAGTTAAAATAAGAAATGATACACCTTTTCAAGTGAAAGGAAAAGGATCTATCTTGTTGAATGATAAGATTAGATGTGATAATGCATATTGGGTGAAAGGACTTAACTATAATCTATTGAGTGTAGCACAACTGAATAATTCAAGTCACCAAGTTGTATTTAAAAGTAAGAAGGTGAAAATCTATGATGAAACTGGAAAGCTAGTCGGTACTGGTGGACAATCCAAAGGTAATCTATTTTATCTTGCAATGCTAAAACTTCTTGTTTATTGGCTAAAAATGAAGATGTATGGTTGTAGCATAAGAGACTGTGTCATGTGACCTTTGATAATATGGTTAAGATCAGTAAGAAGAGAAGAGCTAGAGGTTTATCGAGTCTAACTAAACTTGACCATGTTATGTGCAATCCATGTCAGAAAGGAAAGATGACTAAATCTAGTTTTAAAAGCAAAGACTATTCATCTAAAGGTATTTTGGAGTTGGTGCATACCAACTTATGTGGTCCTATGAGAACTCAAAGTTATTATGGTGACAAATATTTCATTTTATTTGTTGATGACTACTCTAGGATGATTACAGTTATGTTCTTAAAAGAGAAATCTGAAGCTTTCAAATTGTTTAAGTGGTATAAGGCTAAAGTTGAAAAGGAAACCGAGAAAGACTTAAAATACTTAAGATCTGATAGAGGAGGTGAGTTTAATTTTTATGAATTCACTAACTTTTGTAATGAACATGGAATTAAAAGATAGGTTTATACACCGAGGACACCACGGCAGAATGGAATTGTTGTTAAAAAAGATTCTAAGATATTTGAAGAAGACTAAAGATTATGGTTTATGGTACACAAAGGAAGGCAGATTTGAACTCTGAGTTTACAATGATGCAGATTGGGCTAGAAACATTGATGACTAGAAGAGTACAACCGATGGAGCATTATTTTTGGGAGAAAGGCTTGTACCATGGATAAGTAAGAAACAAGCATGTATTTCTCTGTCTACTACTGAAGCAGAGTATGTTGTTGCTGCTGCTAATTGTTCAAATATTTCTTGGATAAAACAAGTATTGGAAGGAATGAATGAGGTGATCACTATGTTAGAATAACTGAGAAGGAGGGTGAATCAGTTAGATCAATTATCCAATAGTCCAATTACAAAATGTATCTCTTAAAACAAATTCAGCAAATATCTGCAACTCGGTAACATAAAATACTAAATTGTCTATGCCTTTACCGATTACCAGTTAATTACACACTATGATTACTGACCAAATAAAATATGCAATATTTAAAGTATGATAACCAAACATTCATCATAGAAACACATAACACAAAGATTTAACGTGGAAACCCTGTAAAGGGAAAAACCACCTGGGACCGGTAACCCAAAATATTTTTCACTCTTCTGAAGTGAGCTCGGTGAAGAGCCAACCTTGTTAAAGGTTACAAAACACACTATAAGGTGTGACCTTGTTAGAGGATTTAAGAATAACAGTTATCATCCAACTAGCATTTACTATGGGGTTGATAGGATAACAATGTAGATTCTATGAATGACATAGGGAAATCACAAGATGGTTAATTCCACTCGGTTAAGAGATTTTTCTATTACAATGGTTAAACTAAAATAGTAGGTGATCTGATTACACTACAACTTTATTTTTTAGATGTTTAGATCTATTCTAAGCCCATAAAAATCCTTTCATCAATATTTCAATTGAGTTCTTCAATATTCAATAACTTACTATCCCTCAGTAGAAACTCTTTGACACTCGGTACTATTCTATAGTTTAGTTCTTCTTCAACCAGTCTAATTAGGCATGCATGAAGCTATGTTCATGTGATATCTCTACAGTCTCCTTCTTTCGAAATAGTTTCAATAATGAAACCAATGTCTCTTATATAGACAAGTAAACTGTTTTATTTTCATCAATCAAATTTTGCTACTTAATCTCCTTCATTGATTTTGCCACTTAAACCTTCCTCAACAGATGTGTCGTAACTCATTTCAATTCCATCCTTTAGATCTTCTTCAAATTTTGTTAGTCATTGATCTCGTTACAAACTTTATCTTCAACCTCAAAATCATACACATTCTAGCTCATCAATTTATGTTGGCTAAACTAAACATTTGGTTCTTTCATCCATACTCGGTTAACAAAGAAATGCATCGGTGAATAAAAGCTCTATTAATATTGTCGCTCAATATACACTACATTGGCTCGGTGTATATGGAAGTTCTTCATTTATTGACCACACTACTTTGTTAATTTTCCTTCCAACTTCATAATAGATTACTGTAACATAATGATGAAGGGTGCTCCCCTTAATGCCACAAACACATAACAGAAACAGAGAAACAACAACAATATGCAAGAACAGAAAATTGGCTTCTTATTATCTCCACAAATGTGGAATTACAAACTTTCAGAATTACAATATGCAAAGCCACATGGGCATTCCCTTACAATATTATGTAGGACAAAGCCTCGAATCAATACCCAGATCTACTACCCATAACTTCCCTAGACAACACTACGGACCTTCTTTACATAGGCATTTTCCACCACCCGAGAAGGTTCCAGAAATTTAGCCCTTAGGGCCGACCAAACTTAGAATTATTTTATTTTTCAATTTATTAAATCAAAGTCAGCTCAAAATAACTTTTGAAACCCGAACAAAAATTTTGAAGGAAAATTATTTTATGCCAGTTCAGGTGGCTCGAATTCTAGAGACCATAAGGCATCACCAGTTGACCCGATTGACTATTATAAACCCATTACGAAAAGGCCACAAAGTGCTCTACAGGCTTGACTCATGCAAGCCCCTATCACCCAAATTTTTGACCTCATTCGGGGCCTCTAAATCCTTCAAAACTGAGTTCAAAGTTTTTGTACCCTGCTGCCACTACCGAAAATCTTCAATATCTTCAAAACTAGACCTGATCTAGCCATGAAACTTTACTGGCAAGCTGATATGACTGAGATGAACCTCCATATGTAAAATTAGAACATTCCAAGATCGTATGACCAACTTACTAAAAATAGCAAGTTTCCATAAATAGAAGCTCTGCACAAGATAGCCCCTATTGAATACAAAAATAGGAATATTTTTGGGTGATGCAAGATTGCTCTTACACCCAAGATGCTTCTGCATCACATAATCAAGTCAACAATATGAAGTCATAGACTCATCAATAAGTTACCAAGAGTATTCCTTATCCTCATCTGTCATATCCATCTTCCTCTATGTAGATATCTCAGTTCTTCATCTTTTATCCTCTTTTACAAATGCTTAAATATATTTGAAACTATCATGATAAGTACTGTCAAAACTAGTTGACATCAATGACAACATAATGACTGATTTAATTACCTTACATATCATTTTAGTATTCGGTGATCTCTAATCACTTATCTTCAAGTCATTCAGGTATTCAATTAATCACTTGTAGTTCATCAATCTCTCCCTTTTGCATTGATGGCGACTCAAGCAATATGAAATATACCATACACATACCAAACATGTATTCTACAACTATGTAAGAAAATGTGGTAGCTTGGTAAGCTCTCCCTGGCTTGATATTTAATATGTTTAATCACTAGGTTACATAGCAGCATTGCAAGTGTAGACTTTCCTCTGTAGATATATCTTTCTAGCTCTCAAATTCCTTATATTCTTAGCAACAAATCTTCAAAACTCTCCTTGACTTTCACAGATTATCTCTCCCTTAGATAGATGTTCCAGTGATCTCTCAATTTTTCATATTGTTCATCTCTCCCTTTGACAACAATGCCAAAGAAAAACATAAAACATATAGCTCTGCATTAGCCATGTGACTCTTTGTTGTCCGGTGCATACAATGTATCTCAGTATATTGTTATGCCACTTGTTCTAGTTCCTCAAATCTTTCACAACCTTAGACATAATCCAAAGTGTGAACTATGTTGCATCACCATGAATGATCTTTTGATAAGTTGGGCTGATGCAACCTCCATATCACATTAGTGACTGGTAGACAGGGGATGGACCCCAAGTCTAGTCCTCAAGTATTCAAAAGTATTCTTCAGTAGAGGCTTGGTAAAAATATCAGCAAGTTGCTCTTTTGATGTAACATATTCCAATTTGACTTGATTCTCTTTTACTTGTTCTCTTAAGTAGTGATACTTAATAGAAATATACTTGGTCTTTGAGTGCATTACAAGATTCTTAGAAATATTTATTGTACTAGTGTTGTCACAATATATAATCACCAGTTCAGTGATTACCTCATTCATCCCTTCCAACACTTTTTTGATGTAAGAAATGTTTGAATATTTTGTAGTAGTAGCAACATATTCTACTTCGGTAGTAGATTGAGAAATACAAGGTTGTTTCTTACTTGTCCAAGTAACAAGTCTTTCACCAAAGAAAAATGCTCCTCTAGTTGTACTCTTTCTGTCATCTATATTTCCAGCCCAATTTGTGTCGGTGTAGACTCTTAGTTCAAACTTTCCTTCCTTAGGATACCATAATCCATATTCCTTTGTTTTCTTCAGGTATCTTAAGATTCTTTTTACTGCAACCATATGTGAATCCTTTGGATTGGAAGAAAATTTGGCAACAATCCCCACTACATGTGCAATGTCTGGTCTATTGTGTACTACATACATCAGTTTACCAATCATAGATCGATACAATGTTTGGTTTACCTCTGTAGATTCATCATCTTTATTCAGTTTGTAGCCTGTGACCATTGGTGTTCCAACTAGTTTAGCATCGTCCATGCCAAATGTTCTCAATACTTCCTTTATGTACTTTGATTGTTTGATGAAAATTCCATCATTCTGTTGAATAACCTGCAAGCCTAGAAAGAACTTAATCTCTCCAAAAATAGATATTTCAAATTATTTTCTCATCTCATCAGTAAATGATTTAAAGATATGATCTTGTCCTCCAAAAATTATATCATCCACAAATATTTCAGTAATGAAAATAGTGTCATCAGACTCTCCTTTCATATACAAATTGGTGTTTTCACTAGTTCTTACAAAACCAATACTTAATAAATAAGCATGCAGCATTTCATACCAGACTCTAGGTGCTTGCTTTAAACCATATAAAGCTTTGTGTAGTCTACATACCATGTCTTTCTTATCTGGATCAATGAACCCTTATGGTTGTTCTATGTAGACCTCCTCTTCTAGTATCCCATTCAGAAAAGTAGACTTAACATCCATTTGATAGACATTAAACTTCTTATGTGCTGCATACACAAGTAATATGCGGACTCCCTCTAGTCTAGCAATAGGTGCAAAAGTTTCACCATAATCTATACCTTCCTCTTGTGCATATCCCTTGCATACAAGTCTATCTTTGTTCCTTGTAACCTCTCCATTCTCATTCAGCTTATTCTTGAAAATCCATTTAGTATAGATAACATTCTTATCTTTTGGTCTAGGTACTAAAGTCCATGTCTTGTTTTTCTTGATTTGTTCTATCTCTTCATTCATTTCATTTATCCATTCATCATTATCCAATGCAACCTTAATATTTTTCAATTCAAACTCACAAACTAAGCATCTACCTTGTCTTAACTTACTTCTTGCTAGCATGCTAGCTTTCTTGTCTCCAATGATTTGGTTCTCAGGATGATGTCTTCTGACAAATCTTTCTAATACTTGATCTCTTCTTTGTTGTTTATCCTATTCAGGTTCATTTCCTTTCTCGGTATCTCCTTCTTGATCTTCGGTTTCCCTTTGTTATTCCTCAGTGTTGTTTTCCTGATGCTCGATCGACTCAGCCTATGGCTTTGGTAGGTACTCTGGATGTTCAATGTAAGTGAATCTACCATAGTCTTCCATCTCCCTAGTGCTTTCTTCACCATTCTTATAATCAAAATTCATCAACTCTGACATTGGCACTTTCAATCATCTTATTAGTAACTTTATTCAGACACTTGTAAGCTTTTCTTTTAGGGGAATATCTAAGAAGTATCCCTTCATCCCCTTAAGAGTCAAACTTTCCATTTCTATCATCTTTTAGAATAAAACATTTGCTACCAAAAATTCCAAAGTAACTTACAGTCGGTTTGTGACCAAACCATAACTTGTAGGATGTTTTGTTTGTGTCCTTCTTCAATTGTACTTAGTTTAGAACATATATAGTTGTGCTAACTACCTCTCTCCAGTATGTCTGAGCAACATTATTTTGTAATATCAATGTCCTTGTGCAATCAACAATTGATCTATTCCTCCTTTCAGCAATCCCATTCTGCTGAGGTGTTCTCGCGGTAGAAACCTATCTTTTTATGCCATGCTCATTACAATAGTTAGTAAATTCATCTAAAATAAATTCACCACCTCCATCAGATCTCAATCATTTTAGTTCTTTCCTAGTTTCTTTCTCTACTTTTTCTTTGTACCATTTAAACAATGCCTCAGATTTCTCTTTTAAAAACATTACAGTCATCAATCTAGTGTAATCATCAACAAACAGAATGAAATATCTATCTCTATAGTAACTCTGAGTTCTCATGGGACCACATAGGTTGGTGTGAACTAACTCCAAGATTCTCTTTGTTGAATAGTCCTTACTCTTAAAACTAGATTTTGTCATCTTACCTTTCTGACATTGATGACACATAACATGATCCGGTTTAGTTAAGCTAGGCAGACCTCTAACCTTTTTCTTTCTACTGATTTTAATCATGTTATCAAAGTTTACATGACATAACCTTTTATGCCATAGCCATGCATCCTCATTTTTCATCATTAAATAGGAAGACTCAACATTGTCAAGATAAAACAAGTTACCTTTAGTTTGTGCTCCTGATCCAACAAGTTTTCCTCCATCATCAAATATCTTTACCTTCTTGCTCTCAAAAGCTACTCAATGACCTGAGTTGTTAAGTTGTGCCACACTTAGCAAATTTTAATTTAGTCCTTCTACCCAATAAGCATTATCACACTTGATTTTATCATTTATCGGTAAAGATCCTTTTCCTCTAACCATACATGGTGTATCATTACTCATTTTTACAGATCCTCCATTATATTGCTTAAGATGATTAAACTTTTCTTCATCACTAGTCATGTGATGTGTGCAGCCACTATCAATGATCCATCTATCATTTTTATTAACTTGAGAAATGAGTGTTGTCTCTACATACCTTTCTTCTTCCTCAAAATCATCCTTCATCACAACAAATACTACTTCAACATCATCATCTGTGTCAGAATCAGTATCATTCTCTTCAACAATGTAACATACCTTTTTTCCTTTATCATTGTTGTCTCGGTTATCCCTGTTGTAGTGTCAATAACTTCTATTATTTATCCTCCCATAGCTTCCTTCACCAGATCGATCTTTGTTTCTATCATCGTCTTTCATGTTTGGGAATCTAGCAGCAATATGACCAACTTTTTTGTAGTTAAAACATGCTAAAGGTAATTTACCCCTATATCTACCTTTACCTTTAGGTAACCTCTGGGCCATAAGAGCTTCAAGTTCATCAAGCTCATCATTAGTGCTACTGTCATTATCATCCTTATTATTTCTACTGCTAGACTTACCGATCTTCAGAGAAGTCATGAAAGCAGACTCAACAGAAGGGACAATACTATTATCAAAGTTATTTAACTCAAAATTTGTTAACTCACCAATCAAACTATTAAGAGTAAGAGTGTTGCCAAGTGCAGACCTCATTTCATGTATAGCTGATATTTTGATTGCATAAGCAGGTAGCAAGGTCCTTAGAATTTTGCTAATTATTATATCTTCATCAATGACACCACCAGATCCTCTGATAGCATTGACTACCTCCTTTATTTGATTTGTATACTGCACAATATTTTCCCCTTCTTTCATTTTCATATCGTCAAACCTATCTCTTAGGCTTTTATATTGGGCTCTCTTGACATTAGCATCACCACCATAGACTTGAGCAAGTTTATCCCACATTTCCTTTGAAGTAAGGCAATCCTTGACATCTTCAAATTTGGCATCTGATAGAGCAACAACAATCTCCATCATAGTAATATTATGCTCATGTCTATCTCTCAATTGATCAAGAGTCAAAGGTCCTGTAGGTGGTGCTAAGTAGCCATTATACAATAGGGTGAGGGTAGAATTCCCTATTCCAGATATATGAAGTCTCATTCGGCTTTTCCATATTGTAAAGTTGTCCTTATTCAACTTTGGCACCTCCCTCTTATACATTTTGTGATCTTTCTACTGAAGTCCTTAAAACTTTGTTCCAAGAAACCAATATGCTCTGATACCAATTATTAGAATAACTAGGAGGGGGGGTGAATCAATTAGATCACTTATCCAATAGTCCCAATTACAAAATGTATCTCTTAAAACAAATTCAGCAAATATCTGCAACTTGGTAACATAAAATACTAAACTGGCTGTGCCTTTACCAATTACCAGTTAATTACACATTGTGATTGCCGACCAAATAAAATATGCAATATGTAAAGTATGATAACCCAACATTAATCATAGAAACACATAACATAAAGATTTAACGTGGAAACCTTGTAAAGGGAAAAACCACCTGGGACCGGTAACCCAAAATATTTTTCACTCTTCTGAAGTGAGCTCAATGAAGAGCCAACCCTGTTAAAAGTTACAAAACACACTGTAAGGTGTGACCTTGTTAGAGGATTTAAGACTAACAATTATCATCCAACTAGCATTCACTATGGGGTTGATAGGTCCACTCGGTTAAGAGATTTTTTTGTTACAATGGTTAAAATGAAATAGTAGGTGATCTGATTACAATAAAACTTTATTTTGTAGATGTTCATATCTATTCTAAGCCCATAAAAATCCTCTAATCAATATTTCAATTCAGTTCTTCAATATTCAATAACTTATTGTCCCTCGGTAAAAACTCTCTGACGCTCGGTACTGTTCTACAATTCAGTTCTTCTTCAACCAATCTGATTAGGCATGCATGAAGCTATGTTCACATGATATCTTTGTAGTCTCCTTCTTCCAGCATAGTTTCAACAATGAAACGAATGTCTCTTATATAGACAAGTAAACTATTTTTTTTTCATCCATCAGATTTTGCCGCTTAATCTCCTCCATTGATTTTTCTGCTTAAACCTTCCTCGGCAGATGTATCATAACTCATTTCAATTCCATCCTTTAGATCTTCTTCAAATTTTGTTAGTCGTTGATCTCACAGCAAACTTTATCTTCAACCTCAAAATCATACACATTCAAGCTCATCATTTTTTGTCAGCTAAACTAAACATTTAGTTCTTTCATCCTACTTGGTTAACGAAGAAATGCATCGGTGAACACAAGCTCGATTAATACTATTTCTCGGTATACACTACACTGGATCGGTGTATACTGAAGTGCTTCATTTACTGACCACACTATTTTGTTAAGTTTTGCTTCCAACTTCATAACAGATTACTGTAACATAATCAAGTCAATAATATGAAGTCATAGACTCATCAATAAGTTACCAAGAGTACTCATTATCCTCATCTATCATATCCATCTTCCTCTATGTAGATATCTCAGTTCTTCATCTTTTCTCCTCTTTTACAGATGTTTACATATTTGCAACTATCATGATAAGTACTGTCAAAACTAGTTGACATCAATGACAACATAATGACTGATTTAATTATCTTACATATAATTTTAGTATTCGGTGATCTCTAATCACTGATCTTCAAGTCATTCAGTTATTCAATCAGTTTTAGTTCATCACACTAATCCAGTGATTATATATTGTGACAACACTAGTGCTATAAACATTTCCAAGAATTCGGTGATGCATTGAAAAAAAAAACACATATCTATTAAGTATCACTATTTGAGGGAACACGTACAAGAAAATCAAGTGAAACTAGAATTTGTAAAGTCTAAAGGACAACTTGCTAACATATTTACCAAGCCCTTACCAAAGGACACTTTTGAGTACTTGATGACTAGACTTGGAGGTTGTCCCCTATTTATCAATCACTAAGGTGATTAGGAGGTTGCATCAACCTATATTTTATCAGAAAATCATTCATGTTGATGCACATAGCTCACACTTTAGGATTCCTAAGGTTGTGAAAGATTGTAGAAGCTGGAACAAAGAATTATATATTAGTACATGAAGGTACTTGATCTGGACCAAACAACAAAGAACAACTTGGCTACTACATTGCTGTTTATTTTCTTTGGTATTTTTGTCAAAGGGAGAGAGATTTATATGAAATATTTGTTGATGAGAACATGAGAAAGAATCAAAGAACTGAAAAAGATCAAATCTGCAGGGAGATTCCATGTGGAATGTTGTTTGTAGTGATTAAACATATTAAATATCAACCTAGGGAGAGCTTACCGAGCTACAACATTTACCTATATATTTTTAGAACATATGTTTGGTATGGTATGGCATATTTCATATTGTTTGTATTGCCATCAATGCCAAAGGGATAGATTGATGACCTACAACTAATTGAATACCTTGATGAACTAAAGAAACAATGATTAGAGATCACCGAGCTATTAAAGTGATTTGTAAGATGATTAAATCAGTCAATATGTTGTCATTGATGTCAACTAGTTTTGACTATACTTATCATGATAGTTACAAACATCTGAACATCTGAAGAAATAGTGATTAGAGATCACCGATCTATTAAAGTGATATGTAAGATGATTAAATTAGTCAATATGTTGTCATTGATGTCAACTAGTTTTGACTATACTTATCATGATAGTTACAAACATCTGAACATCTGTACAAGGAAGAAATGGTGAATAAATGAGACATTTGCATAAGGAAAAGATGGATATGACAGATAAGGATGAGGTATACATTGGGTAACTTATTGATGAGTCTATGGAATTATGTTGTTGACTTGAGCATGTTACATTATTCTATTATGAAGAAGAGATTAGAATTGAACAAGTTAATGTGGTCGGTAATTAAAGATTTATGTATACACCAAGTCAGTCTTATGTATACCGAGTGACAGTAATAACCGAGTTAGTTATCACTGACGCATTCAGTATTAACTGAGTATGGATGAAAACATTAAATGTTATAACAACCAACTGACATAGATGAGCTAGAAATTGCTTATGATTTTGAGGTAACGGATGAAGTTTTTTATAAGATCCACAGTTGAGAAAATTCATATATGATCTAAGGGAAGAGATTGAAATGTGTTATTAACACATCTGTCGAGGAAGGTTGAAGCAAAAAAATGGATGAAGAAGATTAAGAGGAAAAATCTAATGGCTGATATGAAAATGGTTTACTTGTCTATTTAAGAGACATGAGTTTCATTGTTGAACTATGCTAGATAAAATAGAGACTACAGAAGATTTTGTGTGAAGACATTTTTCATGTATTCTTGATCAAACTGGTTATAGACAGAACCAAGTTGCATGCATAATCGAGCATCATAGATATACATACACCGAGTGAAGTAAGTTGAAGGATATGAGGAAGTGATTTGGTTATTGATCAAAAGAGTTTTTATGAGCTTAGCATAGATCTAAATATTTTTAAATTGAGTTGTATTTGAATTAGATCAGTACTGTATCAGTTTAACCATTATTACAGCAAAATCTCTTAACTGAGTAGACTTAACAATCTTTTGTATTTCCATATGACATTCAAGGAATGTTAATTGTTATCTTGTTGATGCCATAGTGAATGTTGGTAAGTTAACTGTTAGTGATAAATCCTTTAACCAAGTCACACCTAAAAGTGTGCATTGTAACCTTTAACAGGGTTGGCTCCTAACTGAGCTCACTTCATAAGAGTGAAATATTTTTGGGTTATCGGTCCCAGGTGGTTTTTCCCTTAGCAGGTTTTCCACGTTAAATCATTGTGTTATGTGTTATGTGTTATGGTTGTTTTGCTATCATACTTTACATGTTGCATATTTGATTAATCGGTAAAGACAGTTTCTGATAATTACTCGTATTCGGTAAATGATCAGAAAGATAGTTATTTTATCTTACCAAGCTATTTGAATTATTGATTAAGTTTGAAAAATTACATCTGAGAGTTTGGGACTATAGGATAATGGATTTAATTGATTCACCCCCCTCTCATTTATCTAACAAAAATAGCACTAAAAGTAAGCAGCATTTTAGGCACTAATGACAAGGATTTGTTGTAGTGACAATTGGTTTCATATTCGAGAACTCATTAGAGGGAAATCAATTTGATAGACTATCATGTCCCCAAATATTTAAAGTGACTTAGCTAGGACTATCATGTCCCCAAATATTTAAAGTGACTTAAGTTAATTAAATTTGTCCACAACTTAATTTTATATCATAAGGATGACCTTAATTAATTAATTTAATTATAAAATAAGAGGAATAAAATAATAAAATAATAAAATAATTATCATTTTATTAATCAATTATAGTCGCTCAATCGTAATCTTTCATATATTTCTCTTAGAGCCTTTATAGGGATATTTGTTGGGCATTGTAAATAATCATGGAATGTATTTTATTTCTTCTTTGTATTGCGAGAAGATGAAGGCTAAAGTTGGTTTGCAATTTTGGTGGTGATTCAATCCCCCCTAGTTTATAGTTGGAAATATCATTCTAGTTGTGAGTAGGGTTATCTGTATCTGTTTGGAATAGGCATAGACAAGGCAAACATTAGATTAATCTATCATTTATATCATTTCAAAAAAGAAACGTTCAACAAAGCCACCTCATATTGAGTGGAAATAAGTGCACCCAGGAACTGTTTGATATGCTCGTTCAAAGAGGATGTGAATGTGATCTCCAAGCACAATGCAGAGTTATCCTTAATGTATTTGGATGACTAGAGATGCTTTTGCAAGCCTCAAAGTCTCAAAAATGGCATAGAACCTAGCATGGTAATCTAGTTCTGCCCCTGAGATCTGTAGGGAGAAAATAGATATAAGGATGAGATGCTATGCTAGAATGATATGCACAAAGCTAGAAAGGGTTCATTTTCCTTAGCATGCATAGATTATAACATAAATGAATAACTGAAAAACTAAAGTAAACTATGGTTTATTATCCATCTAAGCTAATTAGGTGAGCTAGAAAGCATGAAAGAGCATAATGAAGCTAAGCTAACATGCTAGTGTGCAAAGAACTGAAAGAAAAATAGCATAATAATAATGTATAAAACATATAAGACTCACTATATCTATTTCTCTTAGAAATGAGGGTATTTATAGGATTTTCTTAAGGGCTTAGGTTAGGAAGGGTGGTCAGAGTTAGGGGTTTGGTTAGGGGTTCAGTTAGATGAGATAGGGATTTCATTCATGGTTGAAAGCCCCAAGGGTTTCTCACACATGTGTGAGAAACACATGGGAAGTGTGCCTAGGGAAAAATGGTGGAAGAGGAGACATAGGCTCTCATTTATGGTGGTAAGAGCCATAAATGAGGGTGTAAGAGGGTTATTAATGACTTACAAAGTCATTAATGAGGGTTGACTTCGGGGTCAAACAGGGTGGATTAACCTAAGAGGGTTAGGAATCCCTCTCTAAGTGACACAAGGCATGCTAGGAAGAGGGGCCAAAGGCACACCCTAATCAAAATCTACCTTGCAGAGATCACACACAAAAGCAATAACACAAAGTGAGAGAGAGAATGCAGATCAAATCCTTATATTTCATCAAATAGATTCATACATGCCGAGTTGTAAGACCTTCCAGGTTAGGGCTAGTTATTACAATTCAATTACAATAGTCCTCCAACATGTGAGGATTTAGAAACTATCTTCAACTCCTAATTTGGTACCATTCATCCTATATCTCTAAGCTCATGTCCTAAAACTACAACCAATGACTATATTATATACAAGAGGCTACCGAAACAAGTCATCCTTCAGATCCACCATTAACAGAAGGAATGACTAGATCTAGGTCCACATGCTTCCCAATGATCAATACTAACATTAAATCTATGACCACAATTAAGTGCACAAGTCAGCCTCACTAAAAATTAAAACAAACAACTCAGTAAGCAAGGATAATCGAGTGCCATGAAAGGAAAATTGAGCATCAGGGAATTAACTGACCAACTCAGTTAAAGAAGGAATCAAGCAACTACCGAGCCAACTCGGTCAAAGAAGGAACCGAGAAACACAAAAAACTCAAACTTGTTTTTGGTGACACGGGATTGCCAAGGACCCAAGATGATCCTGCATCAGACACCTGGGGTTGTTTGAAATGATTCTCTGAATCATGCAATGGGTACAACCCAAGCTGAATCCAACTTAGATTGTGAAATCCACAAACTATCTTCAATCGGTCTGTTCTTCCACTTTACCAGATATTCCATATATTATTTTCCTCTTGTGCTTCTAACAACTCTTTGTTCCAAAATCTTCTCCACTTCTTATGTCTGTCTCTTAGGATAATCATTTGGTGCTATCATTTCTTCATCCGATTCATGATACTCATACAAATCAATAATGTTGAATATAGGAGATATATCCATGTCATTAGGTAACTCAAACTCATAAGCATTTCCACTATCAAATCTCCTCAATATCTTGCAAGGACCAAATTTATTCATTTTCAGTTTCCCATATGTTCCAACAGGAAATCTACCTTTCTTCAAGTGAACCATTACTTCATCACCAACTGCAAAAGTCTTATGTCTTCTTGATCTATCAACTCTATCTTTATACTTCAGATTACTTTTCTCCAACTTATGTTTCACTTCTTCATGCAATGTCTTCATGAACTCAACAAACTTTACTCCTTCAACACTTCTCTTTTCTTCACCAGCAATATCCTTCAAATTTGATATACCTCTTGGTTGTATTCCATTTACAATCTCAAAAGGTGTTTTTACAGTACTCCTATTCACTGATTTATTATATGTAAACTATGCTTGTGCCAACACAAAATCCCAATTACTCAATGTATCTCCAACTAGACATCTCAAAAGATTGTCCAAGCTTCTATTCATAACCTTTGTTTGTCCATTAGTCAATGGGTGAAATGTAGAGCTATACCTGAACTCTGTGCCAAACTTTCTCCAAAGAGTCTTCCAAAAGTATCCAACAAATTTACTATCTCGATCAAAGATGATACTCCTCAATAATCCATGCAATCTGAAAATTTCCTTAAAGAAAAGATCTACTATATGCACTACATCTGATGTCTTTCTACATGGTATAAAATGTGCCATTTTAGAAAATCTATCCACAAAAAAAAACATAGAATCATTACCTCTTACTATCTTCACTAAGCCAAGAACAAAATCCATACTGATATCAATCCAAGGTTTCTCAAGAACAGAAATTGGTATATACACTCTAGTATTCTGACTTACTCCCTTTGTAACTTGACAAATTTCACTTCTCACAAATTTCTGAACATCCTTATACAACTATGGCCAAAACTATTTCTCCTTAAGCAAATTCAATATTTTATCAATGCCAAAATGTCCAGCCAAACCACTACTATGTTTCTCCTTTATTAAATTAGTTCTCATTGATCCTCTTGGTATACACAACTGAATACCTTCTTGGATGAAATAGTCTTCCCATTTAGTACTTGGTTGATCTTGAATAGGTGCTCTATACTTTCTCCACGGCTCAGAAAAATCAGGATCAGTTTCATACAATACTTTCATATCATCAAAACCAAGAACTTCAATTCTCATCTCGGTCATCAAAGATCTTCTTCTATGCAATGCATCAGCAACTCGGTTAGTGACTCCACTATTATGTTTTATCACAAATGTATAACTCTGCAAATATTCAACCCATTTCATATGTCTCTAATTCAGCTTATTCTGACTACCCAAATATTGTAAAGCCTTATGATTAGTATACAACACAAATTCACTTGGTATCAAATCATGTCTCCATTTCTTCAAGGCTTGAACAATAGCATAGAATTCTTGATCATACACATAATATTTCCTTTTTGCATCATTCAACTTTTCACTAAAGAAAGCAACAGGTTTACCTTCTTGACTCAATATAGCTCCTATTGCCCTACCACTTGCATCACATTCAACTTGAAATACCTTATTGAAATCAGATAATGCTAATATAGGCAATTCAGCAACCTTTTGCTTTAGAGTCTCAAAAATTTTATCAGCTCCATGTGTCCACTTGAATTCTCTTTTATCTCCTCTCATAATAACAGTCATAGCATTACAAATTGAACTGAAATTCCTAATGAACTTTAGGTAAAAATTTGCCAAACCATGAAATGATCTTACCTCACTAGCATTCTCAGGTTTAGGCCAATTCAAAATAGCTTCAACCTTTTCAGGATCCATTTTCAAACCATCAGCTGAAATTACAAATCCCAAATACACAATCTCCTCTTGCATGAAAGAACACTTTTTCGGATTTATCAACAACTTTTCTTCTTTCAATCTCTACAATACTTGTTTAACATGAAACGATGCTCTTCTAAAGGTCTTACTAAATATCAGAATATTATCTAGGTATACAATCACAAATTTACCTAAGAATTTCTTCAAAAATTCATTAATCAATCTCATAAAAGTACTCAGTGCATTAGTTAAACCAAAAGGCATAACCAACCACTCATACAAACCGTCTCTTGTCTTAAAAGAATTCTTCCATTTATCACCTTCTCTTATTCTAATATGATGATATCCACTTTTCAAATCAATTTTGGTAAAATACTTTGCTCTAGTCAAACTATCCATTATGTCATCCATTCTCAGTATAGGAAACCTATATTTCACTGTTATCTTGTTGGTTGCTCTGGAATCCGTATACATTCACCTTTCTCCATTCTTCTTAGGTGCCAATACAACTGGTAATGCACAAGGACTCAAACTTTCTCAGACCAAACCTTTCTACAACCATTATTGAATCTGTCAGTTCAATTTCTGATTCTCGATAGGTGTCGACCGATGTGGTGCCTTATTCGGTAAACTAGCTTCGAGGATTAAATCCATACAATGATAAATGCTTCTCTTTGATGGAAAACTATCAGGTACATTATCAGAAATAATCTATCTATACACAGTGAGTATCTTATCAATCTCTTCAGGGATGTTATCCTCTGTATTCTTACTCAGTTTGTTAGGAATCATAGAAAAACATACATCATTCTTCTTCAAATCCTTAACAAACTTTCTTCCTTCCATCAAGCAAAATTTCACAGATGTATAAACACTACTAACATGTTCTTCAATCAAAGGTAATAATATTTGTCTTCTCCCATCATCCCAAATAGTATATTTATGCAATCTTCCATCATATATAGCATGTTTATCATATTTCCAAGGTCTACCCAACAAAATATGACAACAATCCATAGGCTTGATATCACATAACACCTTATCATAGTACTTTCCAATTTTCAAATTCACATAATATTGTTCACTTACCAAGAGTGTATGCTCATCTTTGATCCATGAAATTTGATAGGGCTTCGGGTGTTTCAACATTTCCAACTGCAAATTTGTAACCATTTCCTCATATGCCAAGTTCTCTAAACTTCCACTATCAATGACTACCTTCCACACTTCATCAGAAACTCTACATCTAGTCTTGAACAAACTTTTCCTTACCAGATCTTCTTTATTACTTTCACTCCAAAGTGCTCTCCTTACCATCAAGTTCTTTTCTTTCTAAGGTTCATTCGGTGAATCTTCTTGTACCAAAGCATTTCTACTGCTACTGACCTTCTTACTTGCATGTGTACATTCAAATGATATATGTCCTTCTTCTCCATAATTGAAACAATTTCCTCAGAATCCACCTCTTTTATAACCACCTTGGTAGTTATTGTCTCTTCCTCTAGATGAACTTTCACCTTTCCACTCAGTTTTTCCTTTATCCAGATTTGTCTTTTCCAGATCGAATCTACTATTTTCACCATAAGATCTACCTCTTCTTCTAGGGAATCTACCACCTCTACCTCTTTGTCTTTCCTCATGTCTTTTGTTCAATTTCTCCTTAGCTTTCAAGGAAAACTGATAAGCTTCCTCAATGTTTTTCAATTTAACCAAATTGATTTCTTCTTGGATGGAAACTCTCAATCCATTTAGGTACCTAGAAATTATTTCCACTTCATCTTCATCATGTCCAGATCTGATATCTAGTCTATATAATTCCTTAGTATAATGTTTTACCGAGCTATCTTTCTTAACCTCAAACTTTGCATTTTCCTAACTAGGTTAATCTGATAATCACAAGGTAAAAACTTGCCTTTCAACTTATTTACCATCTTATTGCGTACCTTAATTTTTTCTTTGTCTTTCCTCTTTCTATCCAATTGTAGATGCTCCCACCACAAGGAAACATGACTCTTCAACTTTGTGTTTGAAATTTTCACCTTCTTTTCCTCAAGAATATTTTCATATTCAAAGTAATTTTCCATCTCGGTGATCCAATCCACCAATTCATCTGAATCCATCTTTCCACTGTACTCAGGAGGATTGAAATGTGGTGACATAGACTTCAAATTTTTCAAAGCCTTCAACAATCTTTCCTCACCCTAATCCATCATAGGTGCAGGTTCTACATCACCTTGTTCTTCCTCAATTTCTTCATCACTAACATGTTCAAGATGTCTTCCTCTACACTGGGTTGTCTCAATAGCTTCTAACCTAGTAGAAATTTATCTCAAAATGTCTTTCAATCCTAGATTCACATCTTGCCTCCCATGAACCATATTGAAACCCTCTGCAATTGTAGGCTAGACCGCAATCTGCTACCCCACAAAAAATCAGCTAGGGTTTGACAAGAAGGAACCCTCAAACCTAGATTCACAAATCTAGATTAGATCTCACCTTCACTCTGATACCACCTGACACAAGGAAGGTCGGGAAGAGGGGCCAAAGGCACACCCTAATCCAAATCTACCTTGCATAGATCACACATGGAAGCAATAACACACAAAGTGAGAGAGAGAATGCAGATCAGATCTTTATATTTCATCAAATAGATTCATACATGTTGGGCTGCAAGGCCTTCCTGGTTAGGGCCAGATATTACAATTTAATTAGAATAGTCCTCCAACATGCGAGGATTTAGTAACTATCTTCAACTCCTAATCTGATACCATTCATCCTCTAGCTCTAATCTCATGTCCTAAAACTACAACCAATGACCATATTATATACAAGAGGCTACTAAAACAAGTCAGCCTTCAGATCCACCATTAATGGAAGGAACGACTAGATCTAGGTCCAAACGCTTCCCAATGATTGATACCAACATTAAATATGCAACCACAATTAAGTGCACAAGTCAGCCTCAACAAAAAACTAAAATAAACAACTCGGTAAGCAAGGATAACCAAGTGCTAGGAAAGAATAATGGAGTGCCAAGGAATTAACTGACCAACTTGGTTAGAGAAGGAACCGAGCAACTACCGAGCTAACTCGGTCAAAGAAGGAACTGAGCAACAAAGAAAACTCAAACTTGTTTTTGGTGACACAGGATTGCCAAGGACCCAAGATGCTCCTGCATCACTAAACTGGGTTAGGGAATGATTAGGGATGGGTGTATAGGTTTAGGGCTTTCTAGAAGTTTCTAGGGTTTTGGGGTTTAAATAAATATTTAATTTATTTAAGGATTGTGACATTATTTATTAAATATTAATGTAATAAATAAGGGGATTAATATTTAAATAGGATTTAAATATTTTTGGGAGAGATCTTTTAATTAAAATAGGAGAGAATAATGTCATAATAATTAATTAATTAATTAAATAAATAATAAAATTATAAATGATGATGTCATCAAGGATTTTTATAAACTAAAATAATTTTATTTGGAAAAGTGATTTTAGGTGTCTACATTTTGCCCCTCTTTGATGCAATGCCGCAAGTGGCATGACGTCAAAGAAAAAGAAAAAAATGATGCCCCAAAGGAAAGGAGATGTCATGATTAGATCAACAACGATAGGAGGTTGTGCCCCCTCGAGAAAATAATGCAAAGTTGAGCTTTGTGAAAGTTTCTCAAAAGATCAGAAGGAAGAAAGGAAGGGAGGGATAGGAGAAAGGGGGATAAACAACTGACCTTCCAGGAGAAAAGATACATGAATGCAGTATGACGCAGAATGATGCTAAATGCAAGAATGAAAGATGAGTCTAAATGCAAGCTAACGGGACTAGAGGATTCCATTGTGTTGGATTTTGGAGAGCACGGCCTAGTTTGATATAGCAATGCTAGAGACTTGCAAAGGTTACTGGGAACTCAAGGCCTTGTCACCAGTGTTGCAAAGGACTGACACAAAAAGACACGCAAGGGTTACCCCAACATCACACAAAATCTAGGAGGAGGCATGATAGAAACAATGCTGGAGAAACCACAAACAAATGGCATTTCCCAAGTGCACCAGGTAACCTAGAAGATCACATATGAAATGTGAAAGGGTCATGTCTGACTGACTCACAGGAAGAAGCAAAAGATCAAAAGACCTTGCCCCAAATTGCCCTCATTCGCAGCGCACCATGATACAAAGGATCGTGGCAACTTTGAGGAGAGGAACAACAAGAAGCCATAGAAGATAAACAAGATCAAAAGGACAAAATCCAAGACCAAAGTGATAAATCCACAAAACCTCCTTTTCCAAGGAGAAGGATTGATTTGATTAATGGGGGAAGATTAGGTCAGAACGTGAGGAAGGATACATCCTACACGAACCCAATTTGATTGATGGAAGATTAGGTTAGACATGAGGAAGGATACATCCTACAAGGACCTGTTGGATGAGGAGAATGTTGTGTTGTTGTTAGCAAATGATGAGTCAAGGATAATCATGTGATCAAAGATAGTCGAAAAAAGATGTTGAAGTACAATGCTGGGTGGGACAAGTTATATGATCAAAGTTGTTACAGGACTAACAAGGATATGTACAACAAGAGGAGATGATATATGTACAACAAACAAGGAGATATGTACAACGGATATTTACAGAAGCTCAGGGATTGCGATAGGAGGATCTCGCTATACAGGATATGTCCAGGATTCGGGATAGGGTCAAATTGTTGCATGGGATAGGCTTGACGATAGAACACCTTGGGATTGATGGGTTGGTGGTGGGGATGGGGATGGGGATGGGAGTTTGATAGATAATAACCCGGTCCACTATGTATGGTGCCTATTTCCAAGTTTTCACCAACATACTTGTCCAAGGAGCTTGAATTGCCAAGTTTTCACCATTGGACGATTATTTTTCTTTTCTTTTTTGGTTTTTTTTTTTTTTTGTGGATTTTTCTATTTTTTATGGATTTTCTAGATTTACAAGATATGGTTCAAGCATAGAACCACTTCATATGTATGATGTTGATAGGATCATTCAAGGGATCACCTTTTGGTGTTGATAGCTGATAGGCTTTGAAGCCAAAGCATGTTGTGACAATGTAGGGACCTAACCAAGTAGGTTCAAACTTTCCTTTCTTCTCTTGGTGTGCTTGTACTTTCTAATTTTATTTGAGGACCATGTCACCCACTTGGAATTATCTTGGATGGAATTTTTTGTTATAGCTATGTTTGAGTTGATTATGGTAAACAACCATGTCATCATATGCTTGCTGCCTCTTTTCATCTAATAGATCAAGCTGTGTGAGGCATGCTACGTGATAGTCTTCATATGTGGTGTATTTTTTCATGGAGACCTGTAATGAAGGGAGCTTGACCTCGATGGGTAAGTCTAATTCAACACCATATACAAGGGAGTATGGAGTGGTGCCTGTGGGAGTACGATAGTCCCAGAGGGAAAGATTTATTTGGAGGTGCCAGTCACAACCAGAATCATTGACAACCTTCTTGAGGATTTTCAAGATGGTTTTGTTAGTTTCCTCAACTTGGCCATTTCCTTGGGGGAAGTATGGGCAAGAGAAACGGTGATGGATGTGGAGTCTGGCACATAGATCATCCACATGTTGGTTTTCAAAAGGTGTTCCATGATCTGTGAAGATGGTAGAAGGGATGACGAAGCAGAAAATGATATGGTAGAGGATGAACTTGGATATCTGAATGCCAGTAGTGAGGATGAGTGGAATTGCTTCAACCCACTTTGAAAAGCATTTTGTGGTTGTTATGATATATTTATGTCCATTTGAGGAAAGGGGAGTGATTAACCCAACAAGGTCGAAACCCCAACATGAGAAGGGCCATAGTGGTGCAGTAGGCTACAAGTCTTGAGATGGAGCATGAATCAAATTGGCATGTTGCTGACATGGTAGACATTTCTTGACAAATTCACATGCATCATGCTCCATTATTGGCCAGTAATACCCAACTCTAAGCAACTACTTCTCTAGTACCATGCCACTTGTGTGGGCACCACAAATTCCAACATGTACCTCTTGTAAATCTAGGATAGCCTCGTTCGAATCTAAACACCTAGAGAGGATGTTGTGATATCCTCGACGATAAAGGGTGTTTGCTACAAGAGTGTAGCAGGAAGCTCTATGAATTAGGTTGTGGCGTTGGGTGTTTGTGAGGTGGGGGGATATGATACCATTTTTAAGATATTCATGAATGTCATGGTACCATGGGGATTGAGGACCAACCAAGACGCACACCATTTCTGAATCGACGTTCTCATAAGCAAGCGTGTGTAGCTACTCGACTAAGAATTCATACTACAATGAATCTCGAGGGATTTCCACTAAGGATATGATGGTTTCCATTGAGTCAACTAGTTTGTTTTGTAACCCTGGTATCTGTGTGAACTGTAGACTCAGGAAGTCCTCTTTTAATCTATCCACCAGTTCCTTGTAGGGTAGTAGTTTGTTGTCCTTGGTTTGGAATTTATCTAGGACTTGCTTGATTATCAGTTGTGAATCTTTGAATACTTGCAGTTCTATTATATTCCACTGGATAGCTATTTTGAGGCCTGAGATGAGTGTTTCATACTCTATAATGTTATTGATGCAAGGGAATCCCAATTTGAATTGTTTAGGGATGTAGTCACCTTGAGGAGTGACAAACAGGATTCCTGCCCCTGATCCATGTGATGTGTAGGAGCCATCAAAGTATAGCTTCCATATTGGATGTCCTTCGATCATGCATAGATGCTCATCAACAAATTCCATGACTAGTGGATATGCATATACGAGGAGTGCTTCAACTAGTTGATCGACAATGAATTTCCCTTTGATTGCTTTCTAATCTATGTACTGGATATCGAACTTGCTTAGCAGCATGACCCATTTTTCCATTTGGCCTATTAATGTTGTCCTTGATAGAAGATACTTAAGTGGGTCCACCTTTGAGATGAGCTTGATGGTGTGGCTAAGCATATAATGTTGAAGCTTTTGGGTGGAAAAGTCCACTGCGAGGCATGATTTTTCCATTGGTGAATAATTGAGCTCATAGCCGACAAGTGTTCGACTAATGTAATAGATGGCTCTTTCTTTGTTGTTGTCATCAAGTTGTGCCAATAGTGCCCCCAATGTTGTGGTAGTTTCAAAGATGTATATGATCAGAGGGCATCCTAAGACTGGTGGTATAAGGATGAGAGAGTTGGCCAGATATTCCTTTAGCTTCACAAAGCTTCTTTGGAAGATAGGATCCCATTTGAAGTTAGTGTCTTTGCGGAGAAAATGTGTGAAAAGTTGGCACTTGTCTGCTAGTTGTGATATGAAATGCCACACTAATTGAAGTTTACCTTGTAGGCTTCTGAGTTGTTGGAGTGTTCTAGGAGGAGGCATTTTTGTTATGTCTTTGACCCTTTTGGGATCAATCTCTATGTTTCGTCCTGATACGATGAAGCCTAGTAACTTTCCAGATGTTACACCAAAGATACACTTTTTTGGATTCAACTTTAGGCCATAATGATGTAGATGATTGAACACACTTTCAAGGATGTCAAGGTGTTAACATCATGTCTTTTATTTTGCAAGGCTATCATCTACATAATCTTCCAAGATCTTGTGTATCATATCATGGAAGATAGCCATCATTTCCCGCTGATAGGTTGCAGAAGGTTCACCATGGTGTGGTGAATGTAGTTTTTTGTTGATCTTCCTCTGTTATTCTAATCTAATTATACCCTAAGAAGCCATCCATGAGTGACAACATCTCATGGCCTGTTGTGAGATCAACTATCATGTCGATGTTTGGTAAGGAAAATCATCCTTCAGACATGCTTTGTTAAAGTCTCTGAAGTTAGTGCAGATTATGATCTCTCCTGAAGGCTTAGTAATAGGTACCATGTCAGAGATCTATTCTGAGTAGTCTATAGCTCTGATGATTTTGGCTTATAGTAGCTTTTTCAGTTCTATCTTTACTAATAGGACTACCTTAGAATGTATCTTTCGAAGCTTTTTCTTAGCCGGTTTGGCATTGGGATCCACTACTAGATGATGGACAACAAGATTTGGATCAAGTCCTGGCATGTGTACCTATGACCATGAAAAAATGATAGTATCTTATTGGAGGAGCATTGTGAAAGCCATTTCTTCTGCTTTAGTCAGAGATTTTGTGATGTATGTAATCCTTCGGTATTCTTTTGTTTCCAAGTTGAGTGGTTTTTTTTCCTCGATGATGATAGATGATTTCTTTGGCCTATAGTCTTGGATAGGGGGAAGAGGCAAGTCCTCATCTTCTAGCACCTCAAAGAGGTTTTCACCAGTAGATACACCCTTTATTTACTTTTTTAGAGTCAAAATGTGCCCCAGAAGGGTTTTCACATAAGGACTTGTTCTTTTCTTTTTCTTTTTCAATTTTGCGGCTAAAGACTTCCTCTTCCCCAAAGTATCCCTTAGGGTTGAGCTTGCAAACATTAGCTGATTCTTGCTCTTGATTTGATTGTTGACCTAGTGCTCCCATGAATCGTAGGAGTGTGTCTGTGCTTTGGAAATCATCGATATGTGTTACACTTGGTTGACTCCAGTCTATGATTTTAGGATGGATGAGGGGAAGTTCAATGACATTAATGGCGAGTTGATGGAGGAAAGAACTTCCTAGGAGGGTATCATCATCGAAGATGTCATCGTAAGATTTCTTTTCTTCCTCTTTAGGGATGTCTTTTATTTCTACAAGTTTGTCCTTGATATTCGAGAGGGTGATGTTGGGTAGATTAGTGCCCCCAGTTGTGGTATTGGGTTCTTGTATGCACAGGTGAGAGGTATTAAATCCAAGGCCTTGATGTTTATGATTTTGTGATGCCTTTATTGGATCTTTTCTGCCACTTTCTTCTATTCCTAGACCACCACCTCGATAATTCCATTTCTCTATAGTATATTTGTGCGATGAAGGATATTTTTCCTTGAAGTAACCAAGGAGTTCAGTGTCAAGAGGAGGGGGATTGGTATTGACTTGGTTCTTCCCAACATTGTGTTGAGGGAACACACTCTGATAGATTTGTAGATTGACATTAGGGGAAGGTTGGGTTGGTGTGTCCACTTGGATCTCCTTTCTGTCAATGAGTTCTTGGATATAGTGCTTCAGTTTCATGCACCTGAGGGTAGTGTGTCCTTTTACACAGTGATAGTAACAGTATTCATGATCTTTGTACCATGTTGACTTGTGAGTTGCATCATCGAATTTCTGAGTTGGAGGATAGGTAATTAGATTGGCCTTAGCCATTTGATGGAAGATTATGTCTAGTAGTTCACCAAGAGGTGTGAAGGTAATTCATTGATTAGTTTGGACTCGAGGCGTGTTCTAAGATGGAGTAACTGATATGGTATTGGCTTGATTTGCTTGGTTTTCTTGGTTTTCTTTCTGTTGATAGTGTTGTATAGGCTACTGATTGTTTTGAGTTTGTTGTTGTTGATATGCAGGAGTTGGTGTAGGACCCACCACAAAAATTTGGACATGCTTCATGTTTGTGGCTCCATCAGTGACAATATTCTTATTTCTATTCTAGTCACGAGGTTTTTCATTACTGGACTTGTTATGTAAATCATCTTTATAGTGTCGAGTGGTGTCTTCATTTAAGAGACCTCTTTTGATATCTATCCCTTTACCTTTGATGTTTTGATAATTTTGGATGCAGTTCATCCTCATGAAATGGGATATCTTAGAATGTAGGTTATCTATGATGATTTTATTGATGTGTTTCTCAGGTGATTGATATGATAACCTTGTGGTGAGGTTTTTCCATCATTGAAAATAATTGGCTAGGCTCTCTCCTCCTTTCTACTTTGAGTTGCAAAGGTCTAACAAAGATAGCTCATTTTCAACATTATGGGTGTATTGGGCTACGAACTTCTCAGAGAGTTTAGCAAAGGTTGTGATTGTCCCATAGGGTATCTTGTAAAACCACTCAATAGCAGTTCCTCCCAATCTTTTGGGGAATAGGCACATGAGGAAATTGTTAGTGTATGTAACCTCTTGACAAGTCATATAGAATTCCTTGACATGGCTAACTGGATCTTCTTTCCCTCGATATTTTTTGAACTTGGGTGTCTCAAAGTGTTTGGGAAAGGGGATTATCATGATTGATTTGTCAAAGGGATAGGGATATATCTCCCTGAATTTAAAAGCCTTGCTCTTTGTTCCGGCTATAAGCTCCTTAAGAGCATTCTTCATTTCTTCCCATTCGACATTGATTGGTATTGGAGTGGGTACTCCCATTGGGAATGGATCTGATGGTGTTGGTGAGTAGGGATGGTTTTGTGGAGGATATTATGGGTTAGGATAGGGGGATTTCCTAGCAAGGTAGGTGGATTGGAATAGATTTTGGGGTGAAGGTTGCTAGGGAGGATATTGTAGCTGAGATGTAGGAGTGTATTGTTGTGGAGGATATGAAGTTGCTTTTTGCTACTGGAGGATAATGGGATGTTGTTGTTGCGCTGGATAGGATGATTCTTGTTGTTGTTGGGGGATGATGGGATGTTGCTTCTATTGCACTGTGAAGTATTGCTTTCATAGAGGAGGCTGATGGAATGGTGTAGCTTGTTGATAGGATTGGCCTTGATGTACTTGGATTTGGGCTTGGCTAATGTATGTGAGATTCATTCCTGCATTGCTAAGTGGTAGAGTGGTTGTTTGGAATCTGGTGGCAAGAGGTGGTTGTGCAAGGTAGATGGCGAGATGGGCGGAACTGGGGTGGCGGAACTATTTGAGAAGTGGTGGGTGGTATAGATAGATGGTTGGTATATGAAGGAAAAGAGGAAGCTAGTGGAGGTTGCAATGGTTGTTGTTGCACTTCTTGAGGGAAAGTGGCTTGTTGGTTTGCATGCATAGATATGTGGGATTGTGTTGGTATACCCAAGGTATGCATTTGGGCTTGGGTGAGGCCCCAACAAGAGCGTGTTCATGGTGGGAGTTACGATGTGGGGGATGCAGAAGTGATGATGGGATTTTGGGATGTAGATGGTGGGTTTTGAGGGCCCATGAAGGGCATCCCTATTGTGAAGGCAGTTTTCTAGGCTTGTGTGTGAGAAATGAAAGGTGGAGGTGGAATGTATGATGGGGTGAATCCTTGTTGAGAGGTGGAAGAAGGTGCTTGTGTTCCCCATGGGAAGGATGGTGCTGATGTGGAAGCTTGCTAAATGAAGGAGGGAAGCAGTTGTGTTTCCCCCAGAAATGATGGTATTGATGTAGAAGTTTGTTGAGTGTAAGAGGGGAATAAATGTCTTGCCCTTGGAAAGGATGGTATTGATGCAGAAGCTTGCTGAGTAAAAGAGGGGAATGACTGTGTTGCCCCTGGAAAGGATGATGTTGCTTGGCTTATGGAAGGTGGATGAACTTCTTGTGTGGTGACTTGCGTGGGAGGTGGAGGTTGATTTTGTGCAAAGCTTTGGGCCTGAGTGGCGGCTTGAGATGATATAGATGATGGTGGCATTCCCATGATAGAAAAGGGAGTGGATTGTGTTGTTGTTTGTGCTATGGGACTTGCGAAGCTTCTTTAAAAGAGATTGGGGATGGGTGAGGCTACCTAAGATATTTGTAAGTCATGATCATGGATTTGGATGATGGGGGTATAGGCTTCAACTAATATATGGATTTTTTTTATGGGGGTGAGGGCATGGAGATGTGGTGGAATGGAAATACCTTCTAGTGCAAAGTTTTCCAATATAGCTCATTGATTATGATCAATGATTGCACTTACCATTTGTGCATGCCCTGGATGGCTCATGAATGCTTCCATGGAGAATGAAGTGGGGGATTGGTTGGATCTTCCCATACATTCTTGATCTATGGGGGTTTTGGATCATAGGTCACCATCACACTAGTAGGATTGTTGGGACCCGATGAACTAGTAGCCAAGTTGGGGTCCATATTCCTTCTCTTCTTGGCTCGCATCTCGGCAGGCATGAAATAAAAATCTAAGGATGAAGATGTTGATGATGGGTGGATGCAATACATCTCTAAGAAAAATCTAAGCATGGTGGATGAAGATCTAAAGAATCTCTAAGGATGGTGGATAGGATAAGACTATGCAAACCTAAGGATATGATGCAAGGTTTTGGAACAATTGAAGGATGGTGGGATGCTGATGGGTCTAAGGATGATGGAAGATTTTGGATGACGAGGATGGTGGAGGATTACTTAGTGTCAACAATGAGTTTTTGCTTCCTGATGTAGGATCAAAGAGGATTGTCAACCTAAGATAGACTGATGATCTTCGGAAGATGGGATCCTTGCCAATGTATGCCAATCTCTTGCTCGAGATGATGAGGCCTATAAAGACAAGTACAAGATGCCATAGACAATGCTTAGTCAAAGGGTAGTGTTGGGGTGATTCTAATTTAGGATAAGGATTAAGAAGACTCAAAAGATATGACACTAAGTATTTTAGATTTGGATCACTGTATTTGGTTCAGGGATGATGGATTCAGACTTGGATGTTGGATTCTGGATTAGGGATCAAGGATGATGAGATGGAGAAAAGATTATAATTTTGGATTATTGATGGAGGATGATGGAGGATGACCAAATGATGCTATTTCTAGAGGATAACTTAAATGTTGCTAAAGGATGAGCTATGATGCAATCTAGGGAGATGACCTATGATGCAATCTAGGACATCTAATGATTTATGCAAGAATGCAACTAATATTGATTTAGGATGCAAGGATGCTGAGATAGGACTATAGAATTCTAAAGGAATGATGGATATGTGATGGGCCACACTATTCCTCACTCTGTAGGTTAACAAAGAGATGATTGATCTGGAATTGGGCTACAAATTATTTCCCTCTTGTGTTATTACCCACATTGTCCAATTTTTCTGATACTTGGTTTCTGCTTGGATTTCTTTTAGGGAAGGTTGGTGATCTTGTAGGTCTCTTTCCGCAATCCTTTTCTCTTGATAGACATGGGAGTTGGGTAGGTTGACTTTTTTATGTTTGACTAAATTGGGCATAGTTTTGAAGGATTTGGCAATTTGGATTTGTTTTTTAATAATGCTTCTGAATAACTTAATCTTTTTGATAGGTTCCTGATTCGGTTTCCAGTTTTGATTTGTCTCCAATGGAAAAGGACAAAAAGATTCAAGAGATATTCAGAAAGAAATCCTAACAAAGGACAAAGAAACTTTGTGGGATACAAGTAAATGAGGACCAAAGAATCTGATAATGTTCCCGAAAATGTGTAGGTTCTAACAGATGTTGTGCACTAAGTTTGAAAATTTGAAAACACACCAATAAGAACTACCTAAGGACATGCTAGTATCAAAATATTTTCCCATAACTTGGTATCCCAAAAAGGGATACAGATGGTGAGTAATCTTAAGGTGATCCGGGAAACCACTTGGATCGGTCCTTGCACAAAGATTTTGATACCTTCGGGAGTAGATCGGGAAGCCTCCGATTAACAGAGGTTTGATTTTGTCTGTGGAGTCCTCCCAATTGGTTTGTACACGCGTGACTCACTTAAGAGCCTAGTTGACCATGCCGAAATAGTAGGGATATTCACCTACCTTAGGCTACCATCAACACGCATCACTCGAGCTTGAGGGGATGAAGCGAGATTTTTCTTAGCGCTTTGTTTCTATACCGATCGGGGAAGTATCGGTTTGAGGTCATTCTCCAAAGAGGAAGTGATTTTCTCTCTAGACATGCCTTGCTAGAAGTAAAACAAATGAACTTTTCCTTGTCTAGTTTGTTTTACGTGACTTATATTATCAAGGATTTTGCAGAATTTGACAAACTCCTAGATGCACATCAAAAAGAGTTATTTTCCAAATTGATTAAGTGTTTTTCATGCCAAGACTTTCAAGCACATATGTTTAGGATTTGATTTGTTCATTTCTTTTGAAAATAGAAAAAAAAAATTCATAAGATTTTGCAAGTGTTTTATCCTTTTGCATTCGAGATTGAATTTTCCTTTAGGATCCTAATTTGAACTTGATTTTGATTTGAAAACTACTTTGATTTTCTCTTTGTGCACTCGAGATTGAATGTGATTTAGAACTTCAAATGAAAATAGCTTACTTTGATTGGTTCATTCCATTTGGCATTCAAGATTTGGTTTTTTTGCATTTATTTTAAGTTCAAAAGAGAAATTTGTGATTGCTTTGATTTTTTTTTGCCTTGTTCTTTCCTTTAGCCACTCAAGCTTTGATTTTTTTTTTAAAGGGTTTCATTTTAGGTCCAAAAGATTGAAGTGTTCCTATTTTTGCTTTTTAGATTGTATAAAAATCCCTTTAAACATTCAAGATTGTTAGGTGAAGTTCATTTTAAATCCAAAACCAAAGTGTGAAGATGCAAATGTTCATTTTTAGGATTAGTTTGGATTGATTTTTAGCCCTTTAGGAAAGTATGCAGATTCTTTCAGTTTAAGCATTCGAGATTCATTGTGGTTCCTTTTAAGCCCAAATGAAAGGTGTCTTTGTTCCTAAAAAAACAAAATGAAGTTAGTAGGCCTTAGGGCCTTGATGCTTTTGATAATCAACTTGCTCCCCAAGGATGACCTACAAAAATGGAGTTAGATCTTGCAAAACCAAAAGTTTAAAAATCAATAAAAACCATGAAATTTCCCCTAACTGGTATGAATGCACAATTACAAAGAAAAAATGTGCAATTCTAAGTGACAAATGCACAGTTTTACAATTTTACACATATGCGCCGCTATAGAGAATGTATGCGCAACTTTTTTATTTTGCTAAAAAAGTGCATAAATGTGCAAGTTTTTTGCAAGAACAAATGTGCAACTTTAACGCATGTATGCATGGTGGAAATGCATGGATGCACAATAGAAATGCATGGATGTGCAGTTCTGGTGAACAAATGCACAATTTTACAAAATTTTGGACAAATACGCATTTGTGGCAAACAAATGCGTAGTTACGACCCAAATTCTGTAGACGATGAAGTTTTTGGGTTTTTGGAATAGAAGATCAGGACAGTGGTCCCACCGGGCGTGCCAAAAATGTGAGCAGGGTTATTTGTATCTATTTGGAACATGCGTAGACAAGGAAAATATTAGATTAATCTAGCATTTATATCAATTCAAAACAAAAATGTTCAACAAAGCCACCTCAGATTGAGTAGAAACAGGTGCACCCAAGCATTGTTTGATATGCTCATTCAAAGAGGAAGTGAATGTGCTCTCCAAGCACAATGCAGAGTTATCCTTAATGCATTTGGATGATCAAGGATACTTTTTCAAGCCTCAGAGTCTCAAAAATGGCACAAAACCTAGCATGGGAAGCTAGTTCTGCCCCTAAGATCTGTAGGGAGAAAATAGATATAAGACTGAGATGTTATGCTAGAATGATATGCAGAAAGCTAGAAAGGGTTCATTTACCTTAGCATGCATAGATTATAACATAAATAAATAATTGAAAAACCAAAGTAAACTATGGTTTATTATCCATTTGAGCTAATTAGGTGAGCTAGAAAGTATGAAAGAGCATAATGAAGCTAAGCTAACATGCTAGTGTGCTAAGAACTGAAAGCAAAATAACATAATAACAATGCATAAAACATATAAGACTCACTATATCTATTTCTCTTAGAAAAGAGGGTATTTATAGGATTTTCCTAGGGGCTTAGGTTAGGAAGAGTGGTCAGAGTTAGGGGTTTGGTTAGGGGTTAAGTTAGATGGGATAGGGATTGCATTCATGGTGGAATGCCCCGAGGGTTGCTCACACATGTGTGAGCAACACTTGGGAAGTATGCTTAGGGAACAATGGTGGAAGAGGAGACATAGGCTATCATTTATGGCTGTAAGAGCCATAAATGAGGGTGTAAGAGGGTTATTAATGACTCTTACAAAGTCATTAATGAGGGTTGACTTAGGGGTCAAAGAGGGTGGATTAACCTAAGAGGTTTAGGAATCCCTCCCAAAGTTGGGTTAGGGAGTGATTAGGGATGGGTAGATAGGTTTAGGGCTTTCTAGAAGTTTCTAGGGTTTTGGGGTTTAAATAAATATTCAATTTAGTTAAGGATTGTGACATTATTTATTAAATATTAATTTAATAAATAGGGGGATTAATATTTAAATAGGATTTAAATATTTTTGGGAGAGATATTTTAATTAAATATTTTTAATTAAAATAGGAGAAAATAATGGCATAATAATTAATTAATTAATAAATGATGATGTCATCAGAGATTTTTGCAAAATAAAATATTTTTATTTGGCAAAGGGATTTTAGGTGTCTACACTAGTATTTCACATTCTTCTTGCAAGGAGATGTCAATTTTGTGAAGTCTCTTCTAGACAAAATTATGGAGCTATTGGAGTACATTACAAATTAATTTTTTATCCTTATCTATGAATCACATTATTTTGAAGATACTAAATTTTTATTTCTATGCATCTATTATTTTTAATATTATTGTTGAAGATTATTTCTAAAAAAATATTGATGCTTGGGAAATAAAGGTTTTAGTGTAAAGATTGGTGTGCTCAAAGATTAATTTATTCAAGAGAAGCCCAATCCTCTACGCTTTGCAAAAACTATTGAGCTAAACATCAAACTAGAGTGGGACCTAATATTAGATGAGCAACTCAAATAAAGGGAATTATAATGACTGCCAATTTGAGATTTATATAACTCACTTAAGTTTGGCAATATCAATAAGCATTGGTAAACATTGAAATCATCAGGCCGATTAATATATTTGTCAGTGATAGAAGAGGAATAGCTATATCAATATTAATTCATAGTGTTGCAATATCTCCTAAACAATATAGTCTGGGAAAACTAATACTTATAGAGCATATTATTATATTCAAACCAAATATTTATTCATATGAACTTTTGGAGATTAATGTTTGAATGACAAACTGCCGATGGAAATATAATTATCCTGCACATCAACTATCAGTATAATATTTGTGAAGGGAAAACTACCAGAGCTGCAAATTATTCGTGAACTCTAGAAATTGGTGAATCTATGAATTATTTTTGTAGTATTGTGAGATAACATTATGTTCAGATAATGAAGAGAAATAAATTCATTCTACATCCAATAATCCTTTCTTTTGTGGAGTATTATGTATCTCATAAAGCATCTTAGAGAGTTTGGGTCGGATCAACTACAAATCAAGCTTTTACCTTCTGGAGTGATAATACAACATTTTCTTGCAGATCCATGAGCCAAGGTTGATTCTAAAAATAGGATTGATTCTTCAAGGTTTGAATTTCCCATCCCAAAATGAACTTCATCTGAATATCGCCTATCATCTTTTATGTACTGGTCTTCTATATTGAGTGGATATCATTCTCTATAGCTTGAATTCATCCCTTCCTAGTCTGAAAAAATCCTTTGCTGTTATTGAAAAAAGCTTGATTTGATTTAACTATTTTTGTTAACAGTTCTATGCAAAATGGATACATATTTCATCTCGGACATCAATGATGTATCTATGTATATTTTACGCATGTAAATGCAAGTACATGTTTGTATGTAATGAATAAAACTCAATTGCAAAACTGTATGTAAAGTTGTAACTACGTGCAATTAAACTATTTGATTAAATGTCTTTAGGGGGAAGGGTAAATTTGTAGTAGGGATTGACTTGGGATATTATACATGTGCTAAATTACATATATAATATGCAAGAAAATATTCTTAAGAATGTGCATAATTATATTATATAACAATATCAAATATGCATGACGCAACAAACATACATATATGCATGTTCTAGTCCACTGTCTTAAGTGAAACTTAGGGAGAAGTAAAAAACTTCTAAGCATAAATTGCATGAATAAATGGGTCCAAAAAATAAGGCCTTATTAAGTACCCATGTATAAAATGATGCAACTCTCACAAACAAAGAAAAGAACAAAAAAACATAGGAAAACTCTTCAAAAGAGAGAAAATACAATTAAGGCATTAGTGAAAGGAAGGAAGGGGGAATCAATGTGATCTTGTTGATTTGTGTTTAGGTTGAAAGATGGAGTGGAATTGCTTTAAAACAACTCGAGTTGAATATTTAGCAACAACTTTGTTTTTTATTCTTTAAAAAGAATATTTCTAAGTTTGTGAGGTTGAGTAAATAAAAAGTGATTTTATATATGATTTAAAACCAAAGAAAGCAAGGAAAGATTCTTTTCTTGCAAGCTAAGTAAATTTGTTGGGCTCTATATATGTAAGATTTTTGTAGCAAACTTGTATTGGATTTTTGAAGAGAAAGTTTGTTGTTGGGATGAATAGAAGATCCAACATTTGCAAGTTTTTTCCTCACACTGGGGTTTATGGGTATATATGTGTTATTGTCTTTTTTGTGATTGGCTTCTGTTATTATTTTTGCTTCCGCTATTATTTTGTTGTTAATTAATCGAAAGTATTGATTGTTACAAATCAAATAGAGTTTCTATTTTGTGAATTTATTATGCAGTTAATCTATAGCTGGGTTATAAGAAATTAACATGGTATCATAGCTCTAAAATATGAATACAAAGCCGATATCTGTGACACATATTTTAGAAAAAAAATAAATCATATTTTTGTCTCCAATTTCTTTTGTGGCTATGGAAACTAGTATTTGATATGAGGATAGACTTGAGGGTGCGTCTAACTTCTTACAGTGGAAGGTTTGAATTATATTTGTTCTCAAGGAGAACAGGTTTTAGATCTATGCTAGTACAATAGTATCACTACCTATGAATGATCTCATTTCTTTGGACTCACATGAAGTCAATGATGCCAAGGCACAAAGGATTATCCTTAATGTGGTAAGAGATCATTTGATTCCCCATCTATTAGGAAAAGACACTACCAAGGAGATGTGGGATACACTCACAAAACTATATCAGAGTGATTATTAGAGTCGTAAGATGATGCTCACAGAAAAATTGCATAATAACAAGATGTTTGAGGGAGAGAAAGTGACATCTTACTTGTCCAGGTTGACTCGGGTCAAGGACGAGTTAACAGTTGTTGGAGAGACGATTATTGAATATGATTTGTTATGTATAGCCTTGAATATTTTTTTGAAAGATTGGGATATGTTTGTCAACTATGTTGTTGGCCGAGATCGCCTACCTGAGTGGGGGATGATTTGAAATGATTTTGTCCAAGAGGAGATGTGTGAAGGTGCTCAGCAAGGAAATCGAATAAACAAGGTTGAAGATGAAGAGAATGTTTCTCTTGTAAGTAAAGGATAATAGAAGGCTAAGAAAGGGCCAAGTGAAGAGTCTTCTTCCAAGAGTATGACAAAGAGAGATCTGAGTAAAGTGAAGTGTTTTCGCTGCCATCAGTTGGGTCACTATGTTGGTCAGTGCCCGATTAAGGAAAACAAGGGAAAGTAGAAGAAACGGGTTGCATCTATTGCAAAGGTGGATGATTTTGTAGCATAGCTTGATAATGAGTTCTCACTCATTGTTTGTCTCTCAAGTTCAGTTGCCAAAACTGATTGGTATATTGATGGTGGAGAACCAAACTTAGAGGAAGAGAGTTCCTTAAACATCGAGAGGAAGAGATTTCCTAGATATATTGAGAGGAAGATACTTCCTAGAGACATTGTGAGGAAGAGAATTCCAAGAGAAGATGGGGAAGAAGGTGAAAAAATTTCAGCAAGGGAAGTAGAGGCAATTATTCTTGTAGATAAGACTTGTTTTACTTTTTGTTGTGAATTTTTTAGATGTTTCCAAAGACAGTTTTTAGCACAAGTTATTTGCACAATTCGAGAGTGAATGTTTGGATAGAGAGAGGAGATTGTGAGGCTGAAATAATTGGTGTATAATCTTGTAATCTTTTGAATGATCCCTTGCTCTTGAAGCTGAATAAAAGGTGTGGTTGCATATTTTCTTCATCATAGATTGTATGGAGAAGGGGCAATGAAACTTTGGTACATTCCTACAGATCAATAGATAGAAAACATCCTAACAAGGCTTTGATGAAGAATAAGTTTGTATTCTTCAAGGATAAGCTAGGCATTGTGTGGGACACTTTCCTCGCTAAGAGGGAATGTCAATTTTTGTTTAGCTCGAAAGGTGGAGTGGAATTTCTTTAAAGTAACTCAAGTTGGATATTTATCAACAAATTTATTTTTTATTTTTTTAAAAGAATATTTCTAAGTTTGTGAGGTTGAGAAATCAAAAGTGATTTTATATAGGATTTAAAGCCAAAGAAAGAAAGGAAATATTCTTTTCTTGCAAGCTAAGTAAAGCAGTTGGACTCTATATAGGTAAGATTGTTGTAGAAAACTTGTATTGTATTTTTGAAGAAAAAGTTTGTTGTTAGGTTGATTAGAAGATCCAACATTTGTAGGATTTTCCCCACACTGGGGTTTCCTGGGTATATCTATGTTATTATCTTTTTTTTGTTGGCTTCTATTATTATTTTTTATTACACTATTATTTTGTGTTAATTAATCCAGAGTATTGATTGTTATAAATCAGATAGAGTTTCTATTCTGTGAATTTATTGTGCAATTAATCTATAGCTAGGTTATAAGAAATTAACCAATCTCCCAAGGACTAATTATGTCACAATAGTAACATGAGTATCACCCTCATACGAGAGACAAAAAATGGAGATAGGAATCCCCCAAATGAAGAAGGAGCTCATGCGCCAATGATGAACGCTCATAGACAAAACATGATCCATTACCCACAAACAACATTAATGGATCCACTGGAGATAAGAGAAGCCACAACCATAAATAAGAAGAAATAGAAACCCAAATCCAAATTGTGTGCACCTTTGGAAACTTCTTAAATGTCCACATGTCTGAATCAAAAGATGTCAAATCAATTGAAGGAAACCAAAATAATTGGGAAGATACACACTGAAGATGGGTTATATAAATGCTCAAACTATCATCTTGAAGAGGAAAAAAATATCCTCAAATATGTCCCACAAAATTAAAACATGAAGGGAATAATCAACCCACTGAACAAAATCAATACGAGCTATGCATGAGTCAATGTGAAGGTCATTAGGAATGATAGTAGATGAATCTTGAGATGGTGTATCACTGTGAGGAGTGAGACCAAGAGACGCCTATAGATATTTTCATATAATTAAATAAACATAATATTTATTTAATTAGTTATAAAGAATTCTCTATTAATTAAATATTTATATTTTTAATTAATTTATTAGCATTTTCATCTATTATTTATTTATTTAATTCATTAATATTTTATCTCCTATAATTAAATAAATATTTATTATTTATTTAATTATCTTATCCCACCTTTTTCATCTTTAATTAAATAATTATTTTAAATTTAATAGCTAATTTGTTAGCGTCTTCCTCTATTATTTAAATAAATTTTATTATTTATTTAATTCATTAGCTTTTTCTATTCTATGATTAAATAAATAGTTATTTATTTAATTATCTAATTTCTCATTTCCTCTTTTTTACTATTAATTGAACAAACACTTTTATTTATTTAATTAATTCATGATCCTTGTTTTCTCAACCAATCATTTCCACTCACATATGTCAAATCTAAATTTTAGGCATTTGACGAATGTTGCTTATCTCTTTATTTGATCTTTTCCTCTATTAATTGCATGAATATTTTTATTTAATTACTTAATTGATTTACTTTTTTTTCTCTCACATCTCCCAACATGTCTAGAAATCCAATGCATCTAGTGATGTATATTTTCTACCTACCACTTAATCTCATCTCTCCATTTTGAATTAACCTCTTAATCTCCTTTATTCTCATTATTTCTTACTTACCCTTTTATCTTAGCCATTGATATTTTAACTCTCAATCTCAACTCTTGATTCCCATGAGAACTTCTATAAAAAGAACATCTCTCTTCCTTAATAGGCAAATGAGACTAAGAAGATCAATGGTATCTAAGAAGAATGGATCTATCTTGTGATTTTGGTGACCTCTTGAGATCTTGATATCATATCATTATCATAATCTTTGCATCAACATAAATCAACCACACTCGATTCGTTCAATGCCATTTTGTGCATGTGCTAAATAGACAAGAGCAAATATCATTTCATGCAATATCCTTGAAGGATAGAAGAACAATGGAGTCAAGCATTTCATGAATGTGATGGTATAGATTTGTTTATTTTATATTTTCCATTTATGAACAAGTTCTCAATTGATATATATGTTTAATTAATTTGTAGATCTAAACTAGTGGTTGGGTTATTATTGGTTTACATATAGTTTTTCAATTCTCAACATTATTATTTTGGCACGCCTAGTAGGACATATCCCTACTAGATTTATATTTTTGAAGTTTTTTTAACCTTATATTGTTGTTTTGTCCAAAAATTTTAAGGCTAACATTATGCAGGTAGAGTTGAAAATAATTAGAAAGAGTAGTAGAAAAGTTCACTTGAACACACAATCACTTTGAATATTGTACAAATTGTAAAAATAGGAGATATGTAGAGTCTATCCAGCCTACTCAACTTTTTCTCCTCTCCCATTTTGCAATTAGACCATGTAAACCAATTTTTTGATTGGATGGAGAACTTGTCATGAATAAGATCCATTAATCTTAAGGAGTTATGAAAAAATAACCAACTATCAAATTATTCTTGGTTGGGATTGAACTGTTTGAACCAGCTATGGTCTAGAAAGTGTTCGACCATATTAAAATCTCCCCCTAGAATCCAATCAACATTGTGAAGATTATTAACCATCCAATTCCATAATTCAGTTCGAGCCTTGGCAAGATTGAGGGCATATATTGAATCAAAGTCTATGAGCTAACCATAAATAAGAGTGAGGGCCCAAACACAACTATGGTAAGGGTCCTCACCTTTATTAATGATGTATTTAGCAATACATGGAACAATACCAATAACAACCCCACCTCTACCATCATTATGTGACATGTGAAAAAAAATTTGGCATCTCTTCAAACATTGCATAGTGAAGCATCAAGCTTGATGTTACTGATTTTAACTTCTTGGAGGACAATCACATATGGCTTCCATTTTATAACCATTTCCTTCACTATGTACTTGCAAGGAGGGAGTGAAATCCCTCAAATGTTCCAAGAGAGAATTTATAAGTTTATATTTTATGATGAGAGGAATCCTCAACTTGGGACAATGCATTGAAACTATTATCAAGACTTAGTTCAATGACCTTGGTCACACGGCCTTTAAAGGTGGAAGAAGGAGATTTGGATTGATGGTGAGAAGAAGAGGGGAAAGAGAAGTGGGGTCACAAGAGTGTAGTTGAGGGAATGAGTGATGGGAAGAGGGAGGACATGGTTGAGGAGATGATTTATGGGGAGAAGGGGATGTGTCTCAAGCTTTATGAGAAGGAGAAGGTAAAGGAATGGAAGAGGAGGGTGAATTTTTCCTCTTCCCAACCCACCCATCTGACATGATCACGTCCTTTGAAGAGGGGGCAAGCTCCACATGAACATGAAGAAGTGTTAGGAGTAGACGAGCAGATTGGAGTTTTTAATGAATGGTGTTGGAGAAAAGAATTTTGAACAAAAGAAAGAGAATGACCATGGTTGGGAAAGGACAAGTGACTATTGGACGGAGTAGAATCAAAGGGCTAGGCTGACTTATTTCTTCTAATGGACATTCTTGGATCAAGTGACCTTCCTTTCAACCTTGCATTTGGCTTATTCAAGTATACTAATTATTGAACCAATTTGAAATGTGGGCCAAAAATTTTAATGTTCTATGGCAATGGTTTTTTTAAATCTACCTCCACATAAGCCCTTGGCTGAACCCGTATATTTTCAAAATTGTGTTCGCACCATATTACTCTCCCCAACTGGACTACAAATTTTTAGAAGAGAAAAACTCTGAGAGGGGGGGTGAATAGAGTTTTTCATGAATGCTTAAGTTATTTGAAAAACTACACTTGAAACAGGAGACCAAAAGAGAACTTAAGAAGTCATTTGAATGCAGTAACTTGACAATAAAATAAATATTGAAAGAAGCAAATGAAGCTTAATAAATTAACACATATCATTTGATATTAGAGCTTTTAAAAAGACATAAGAGGCAGATAGAAAAGACATAGTACACATTATTTGTGTCGAGTGGGAAACCCTTGAAATCTAAAGAATTTCCTCATAGGGAAAAAAAACCACTCCTGAAAAAGAAATCTTCTTTATTGATTCACTTCAAGCTCCAACTCTTACAAATATTTAGCAACTACAATTGCAAGGGCTCGAACCCTAGTTTCTTAAAAACTCTCAAATTGACTCACAATGATACATGTGTTTTTTAATGCACACATATATTACTTTGAGTCTTTTACAACTTTCAATATGATATTCAGAAAGTACAATTGAGATCTCAAATACTGAATGATATTTATTTTCTTCTCTTTTCACAACTTCACTTCCCATTCCTTTCAATTATACTTGTATATATATAAGAATTCATACATAAAAGTAAAATTGAAAGAGAAAAATCTGTATAACTGTCAACTGTTGTGGCTCAAAAATCAAACTAATTACAGCCCGTAAAAACATTTGTTTTTTATTCTTCAAAAAAGAATGTCACCATTAAAAAACTTATTAATCGAGACATAATCTCAATTTTTAACATTCCCAACTACTTTACCACAGAAGAAAGAAAAACAACTGGGATTAACATTATCCATATTTGGTTTTAGCAAACCATCATAGGATTCTAACTGATTTAATCTTGTCTTCAAAAACTAACTTGCGTATCAAGTTAGAGAAACCTTTTAACAATCTCAACAGATCTTAACTAAAATACTTAAACATATAATCCAAGTAAATCTTTGTTTTCCCAACTGTATTTGGAAAAATAATTTCCAAAAACAAAAAAGAAGAACATGTCTGGTAGTTTCTGAAACAAAACTACTTGTCATTTGAGTGGAAACCGTTAAAAAATCTATCATCATGAAACTGCCATCACAAATATTAACATACTGAAAACCCATAACCAAATCTTCACCCTGAATATCCATATCCTTCGATTAGATGACACAAGGTGGCGCTCATAGTTTAGGGTTCGAATGGACCAATGTCAAAAGAGAATTTCAAAACTAAACTGAAAAGAATTTGACATCTGATTCACTTATTAACCTGTTTACATCAAATAATCTTGAAATGTCATGTGACCCCATAGCATTACCACAGGTTACGTAGAATTCACCCCGCATCATTACCTTGAGTTAAGTCAACATGATATGAAAGACGTCATCAAGGAAAAATAAGCCAACAAACTCCCCCTTTGTCCTTGATGGCAAAAAAACAAAACAACCATCTAAGGAACAAAGAGTCTCCATAGCCAAGTATCATGGAAGAAAAAAAAAACTTTCAATATCACATAATAGACCAAGAATGTCTAAAAGATATAACCAAAGATCACTGGCAAGAAAAGATCACTATCAGGTTGTGCTAAACATCATGATATGACCAAAGATCATTATACATACCAAAAGCCAAGCAAACTGTCAAAGAGTGACTGATAATAACATGTCAATGCCAAGAATGACTAATAATAACCTATCAAAAATTGTCAAAGAATGAACCTGTCAAAAACTATCAATGCCAAGAATGAACCTATCAAAAACTGTCAATGCCAATAATATGCCATGCTACCATATGCCAGAATATGCCATGCTACCATATCAAAACTAGAATATGCCATGAATAGATGTGCCAGAATATACCATGCTACCATATTAGAACCAGAATATGCCATGAATAGATGAGAAGAATAACCAAATTTTCTCCCCCTTTTATCATCAAGGACAAAGTAGAAGCACAGTCCATGTGGGAAGAAATCCCCAAATGAACGCTCCCCCAAAGGAAGAGATCAGAGAGAAACAAACATAGATTGAGAGTAGACTCCCAATCTATCTCTAAGCCGAACAAAAGTCTCTCTAGGAAAAGCTTTAGTAAAAATGTCAGCCACTTGTGCCTAAGTAGGAACATAAAGCAACTAAAATTCCTTATCAATCACTTGATTACACAAGAAATGAAACTTAATGGCAATGTGTTTAGTGTGAGAATGCATGATAGGATTCTTGCTCAACTTAATAGCACTAGAATTATCACACAAAATAGTGATAGGCTTGCATACCTATATGCCCAAATCTACCAACTGATACACCATCCACATTAAATGAGTACAACATGTAGTGGCTGCTATATATTATGACTCACAAGTAGATAGGGTAACACATTCCTGTTTCTTACTATGCTAGGAAACCAAATGATCACCAAGGTAAAAAGCAGCACCACTAGTGCTTTTCATATCAATCAAACATCCACCCCAATCAGCGTCTGTGTATCCAAATAGAGAAAAATCAGTGTTATGTGAGTACCATAACCCATAATCTAGAGTACCTTGAATGTATTTGAAAATTCTATTTACTGCATTGAGATGAGACTGCCTAGGTGCAAATTGAAACTAGGAAACTAAACAAACAGCCTGCATAAGATCAGGCCTGGAGCTTGTTAAGTATAGTAAACTGCCTATCATGGATTTTTAGTTTGTTTGATTGACAAGGGGTGAATCATCCACCTTGACTAACTTACACCCAGTTTCCATTGGTGTACTAACTAACTTACAATTAAGCATATTAAACTTTTGAAGCATTTCTCGAGCATATTTAGATTGAGACAAAAATATACCATGTTCAAGTTGGGATATTTGCAACCAAAGGAAAAAATGTAATACTCCCAACAAGGACATTTCAAACTCAGACTCCATAATATTAGAAAACTGCTCGAACAAATCATCATTAGTAGAACCAAAAATAATGTCATCCACATAGATTTCAACTGCTAAGACATCATTACCCACTATTTTGGTGTTCAATGTACTATCTACACTACCACGAGTGAAACCATTTGAGATTAGGTGTTTGTCCAGCCTAGAGTACCAAGCTCTAGGAGCTTATTTTAAGCCATATAATGCCTTTTTCAGGTGATACACAAAATATGGATGCTCAGAGGATTCAAACCCTTCTGGTTGTTCCATGTACACATCCTCCTCAAGATATCCATTCAAGAAAGTAGTTTTGACATCCATTTGATAAATAGTAAATTTCTTAAAACTTGCATATGCTAGGAATATTCTAATTGATTCCATTCTAGCTATTGGTGCAAAGGTTTCACCAAAATCAATTCCTTCCTGTTCCGCATAGCCTTTGCAAAAAAACCTAGCTTTATTCTGAACTATTTTACCATTTTCATCAAGTTTATTACGAAATATCCATTTACCACTAATAACATTTTTGTCATCTAGTCTAGGCACAAGTTCTTAAGTTTCATTTTTTTCAATTTGATGTATTTCATCTTTCATAGCAGCTAACCAAAATGTATCATTTAAGGCTTCAGTCACATTGTTAGGTTCTATTTATGATATTAAACAAAAATGTTCAACAACTTGAGCTTGTTCTTCATTTTTAGCTCTTCTTCTAGTTAAGATACATGTCTCTTTATTTCCAATCACCAAAGATTCAGGATGTCGTTTACCAATGATTCTAGAAGGTGTTTTCAAATTCACTTTAGGACTCGTACTAATTTCTTGTTCATTAGATTCTGATACTATTGTATCTGAATCAATATCAACACATTTCTGAACATTTGAAATGGATTCAGTACTTGGAGTAAATAATTCATTTGCATCTCTTTCTTGGTCATCTTTCAACACTGTATTTTCATCAAAAACAACATTTATGGCCTCTATAATTTTGTTTAAACATTTATTAAAACATTTAAATGCTTTGCTATGTGTAGAGTATCCTAAGAAGATACCTTCATCAGACTTAGAACCGAAACCTTCCAAAATATCTTCTTCTTTCTTTATGAAGCATTTGCAACAAAATACTTTGAAATTTTTAACATTTGCAGTTTTGTCGTGCCATAACTCATATGGAGTATATGCAATTCTGATTCTAATTTGAGCCCTGTTTAGAATATATACGCTGTATGAACAACTTCTTTCCAGAATTTGTTTGGAAATTTTGCATCATTTAGCATGGTCCTAGCCATTTCTTTAATTGTTTAGTTTTTCCTTTCTACAACACCATTTTGTTGTGGTGTGTGGGCAATTGAGTATTGTCTTTTTATGCCTCATTTTTCATAATATTCAATGAACTATTGTGAGGTGAATTCTCCACCTCTATTAGACCTTAAGAACTTCAATTTTAAATTTGTTTCTCTTTCTACCATTTTCCTAAAGACTTTGAATTTTTCAAATGCTTCAGATTTTTGTTTTAAAAAAGTTACCCAAGTCATTATGGAATAATCATCTACAAATAGCATAAAATATTTTTCACCATTTATAGACTAAGTTTTGGTTGGTCCACATAAATCAGTATGGACAAGTTCTAAAGGATGAGTGGATAGATATTCCTTAGTTTTGAAGGAAGACTTTGTTTATTTTCCTTTTACACACTCATCACATAGATTTGTTGGTTTCTTGATTAAAGGCAATCCCCTAACCTTTTTATTCTTGTCGATTCTTACCAAATTGTCAAAATTTAGATGTCCTAATCTTCTGTGCCATAACCAGTTTTCCTCTATTTGACTCATAAGACAGGTGTTAACTAAAGATGACTCCTGAACTATAGAGTCTATAAGATTGTAGAGTTTTCCACCCGTTCTTATGCCATTTGCAATAATTCTATCTTCCTTGTTCTTGCTTTCACATCCTGTTGCATTGAAAGAAATGGAATAGCCACTATCACAAATCTGACTCATGCTTAGAAGATTATGTTGCAGGCCTTCAACATAATAAACATTGTGTATAGGTGTATCATTATTTAAACATATAGACCCACGTCTTGTAACAAAGGCCCCTGAATTGTCACCAACCCTGACAAAACCTCTAAATTTTGAAACTTATTTTTGCTCCCTATTATGTGATGGGAACAACCACTGTCTAAAACCCATGTTGTATTTTTGCAAGAAAACAAAGTTGTTTCAGCAATTAGAGAATTTGCACTATCCACATTCTTAGGTTTCCAGACCCTTTTTGACTTTAAATTCAGTTTACACTTGTATCATCTTAAAATGGAAGCACTTCCATGATAAGAGTGTTTAGCCCTCCGAGTAAGTGGTCTGGGGTCATGTTAAGTGCCTTGATCAAGTCTTTGCATGTATCTGGCTTTTCCCCCTGTTCTGCTTCCTTCTGCACCCATTTTTCACTTCATATCTACATTTCATGACATTCTGGGACAGGATCCTGAGGTTTTTGACCAAAAGGTCAAAGTCAACCTTTTGGGGTCAAATTAAACCTCTATCCTAACCTAGTTAGGATCGACCTCGATCCTGACCTGGTTAGTTACAACCTCATCCTTGACCCTTTGTTCAAAATTTCAAAATTCCTTGATTTTCGGGTGTCGGGTTTTCGGGGATATTTGTTTCCCACCTCCGGGTCAACCATTTCAGGTTTCAGAATGGTAAATCCTCTAATTGCATTTAATCTAGGTATATTTTCTAAAGGTTAGGACCTAATTGGGATTTAATTCTCCAAGGTGGCCCCTCTAGAGGATTGTGCCCTAGATCACTATAAAAGGAGGCCTTCCTCTCTCATTTTCTCCATCAAGTTTTGTGAGAACATCTCATCCTCAAGAAATTTCATGAGTGAGCTCTCAAGTGCAAGAAAGTGAATTCAAGCATTCAAGAAAGCCTTCAAGCATTCAAGTGTTCAAGCATTCATCCATCAAGGAGATCCATTGTTAGCCATTGAAGGATTCAATCTCTTTGGAGCCCCCTTGAAGATCCATCCTTCTACATTCATCCAAGCCTCCTCATATGCAAAGATCAATTCAAGATTGGTGTTGAAGATCAAATGCCATTGATTTGAGACATCCTACATCCATTGAAGCATTCCTACTTGTGGATTTGAGGATTCGAATCCTCTACAAGGACTTCAACATAAGCGAGGTGAATTGTTCCAATTGCTTTGTTTATGCACACTACATTTCAATTCAATTTCAAGGTTAATTCCTAAATTGGGGTTTGACCAAGGCAAACCCCCCATACAAACAAAAACCCCATTTTTCTTGCAGGTGCAGGTGCGGAACTTTGGATCTGAGATCAGATTTGGATACCCTTTTCGGAAAACTTTCCAGATCTGTGAACAAAGTCATAATCGATCTTCAAATAAAGAATGTAGCCTTTGACCTTTTATGAGGGTCAAAGACTACCTGCCGACGGAAAGACAAAAGATTTCTGGGTTTTCTTCATCTCGGCATTTCCAGTCTAAAACAGATTACAGATTTGCCTGAAAGTACACACAGACATCAGAAATTGGCATTTTCCAAATTTGTCCTAATTTGAGGTTAGTACTTGTATTTCAATTATTTCAAATTCCAAACACTTCAATTCTACCATAGGGAAATATAGGATTTTTCTCTCTCTTTCATATTCTCCATAGATTGATTCGATAGTGCATTAACCTTTTGGTTGATCAAATTGGATCTCTCCTTTGGGAATTTGGATTTAGGAGTGGATCTAATATTTCCCCCATACATCATACACATTTGAATAGGAGTGATTCCATTTTACCCCTATTCATTTTGGTGAACCCGACATACCTACTCTCTTTCTTTTTTGGTGTTAGATATCCCTTTCTCTTATACTTCATTTTATCTTGTTAGTATTAGATTTATCCTTTGTGTTAAATCTTGCATGCTAATTAAATTTCAAAAATACTAAAATATTCATGCTTTATGTGTTCTTAGTTTAGTTCATTTGTATTACATTAGTTTATGAGCTCTACTACCACTAGTCCTACTTATAACATTCTGGTTAGAAGAAGTTGTAGACTCATGGGTGTCTTTGATCCTGAATCTTCCTCTCCTTTCCTTAGGGTCCCGAATGACAATTTGATTCTTCATGATTCCAATCCTACTATGGAGAAAAACTCTTCTCACTCATCTCATGATGAGGATGACGCTTTAAGAGTTCCTCCTAAACAAGTTCAAAAACTTTCAACTAAACTTGATAAAATGGGTAATTGGCTTATTCAAGAGAACCATAATCAAGATTCTATTCAAGCTATAGAGGCTCTTAAGAAAGTTCTTCATGATAGTGATCAGGGTGTTAACCTCTTGCATGGTATTACTCACCTTGTGCATTCAAATGGTAAACCTTTAGCTCAAGAAGCTCAAGATTTAGGGTTGATTCCTCCTATAACTAGTGTTGAACCTCCTTCTAATTCATTACCTAGTATGCCTACCTATACTCCTTCTTTGGTGACTATGACGGTTCCCTCTAGTGTTCCTCTTGTGTCCCTTCCTACATCACAACCATCATATCATAATGTTCCTTTTACTTATTCCAATCCGCTTCCAACTATAGTTCCTAGTGTTCCTCCAGTTGTGTCTTCTATCCCTACAGCTTCTTACACTTTACCTAGTGTATCTAATGTTGCTACTCCTATTTCCTCTAATGATTCAACAATCATCAGTTTGGCTTAAACTATGTCATCCTTACAACAACAACTTGCTTCCTTAACTCAAAACAAGTTTAGTATCCCTACATGTGACATGGGAAGTCCTTTTTCCTTGGATATTATTCGTACTCCTGTTCCTCAGCAAGTCGATATGCCTCATCTTAAGAATTATAACGGAAAAGGAGATCATGTTCATCATGTTAAAACATTTCAAATCCTTTGTAGTGATTATGCTCATGACCATAGGATTTTAGCCAAACTGTTTGCTAGAACTTTCCGTGACAAGGCCTTACAATGGTATTGTTCCTTGCCTCCTTATTCCATTGATTCCTTTCCAAAACTTTCTAATGCCTTTATTCAACAATTTCAAAACAACATTGGTGCACAAGTGTCTTTGACTGACTTGATGCATTGTAAACAAAGTGCTAAAGAAAAATTAACTAAATTTATTGGTAGATTTAAGCATTTGTATGCTCAGATTTCCTATCATGTTCCTAATATTGATATTCAATGTACGTTTATTTCAAATTTGCAAAAGGATATTAGAGATAAGATTCTGCTTACTGAATTTACCTCTTTTCAACAACTTTGTGCAGCACTTCATCATTATCAATTACAAGTGAGTCAATTTGAGAGCAACACTCCAATGGCTCCTGTTCTAGTTGATAAGAGTGATGTTGCTCCTAATACACACAAATTTCAAAAATTCAATAACTATGTCAAGATAAACAAACAAGAGAATGTAGTTGCTGATCAAGTTGTTGTTGCATCTCACAATGCCACTTCTGCATTCACTACTTTTCGATTAAATCATACGTTTACTCCTCTTTCTGAACCTTTACATGCTATTATGAATAGGTTGTTAGCTGCTAATATGATTACTTTACCTCCTATTCGTCCTCTTTTACCTATTACGATTGCCTCTAAATCTTTTGATCAAAATGCTTTTTGTCAATATCATCATCAGAATGGTCATGATACTGAGAAATGTTATTCTCTAAAACATAAGGTTCAAGACTTAATTGACTCTAATGCCTTATTTGTTGATAATCTTGATGGTAGTGGAAACAAATCTATCTCTCCTCCTAATCAAAACCTTCAAATTTATATGAATCCTTTACCTACGCATGATACTAATACCATTGCTCAACCATCTATTGTGGAAATCATGTATGATTCTAAGATGGATGATCTCAATCATGTTGTTAATCAAGTGGAGCATGTTGGTCAATCTATATCTCCACCTCAACCTCAGATTCAATCTCAAGTTCAATCTCAACCTCGACCAAGAACTAAACCTAAAATGAAAACTCAACCGAAACCTCAACAACAACCTAAGAATAAAAGACCTCGGGAACTTTTGATTACCTTTGATGACTCTAAGACTATTAAGGCTCCTGATGGTCCCCTTTACATTGCTGCTAGGGTTTCTCAAATACCTACTCGTGGTTGTCTTGTTGATCCTACATCCTTAGTTAATGTTATTACTGAAGAAAATATTTTTATGAAAATCTTACAACATGATTCTTATGATACATCAGATGTGTGGATTCAAACTTGTAATGTTTTTATTTATCCATCATTTGGTTCTATTATTTTACCGGTTGAACTTTGTGGAAAAATTGTGAACACTACCTTTGTTGTGGTTCCTACTTCCGATCAATTTCAAGTCAAGCTAGGATTGCCCTGGTTGAATGCCATGCATGTTGTTGCTTCACCTATCCATAAGTGTCTTAAGTTCATTCATGATGAAGAAGTGAAGATGATTAATCATAGTTTATATCAACCTTCTAGGGCCAGAGATTGTGCTGCTCTTGATTTATTTTGGCCTTCATTACCTAATTCATGTCCTCCTCAACCTGATAATCTTTTTCATTCATATCAAGCTTATAAACATCATAAGATTCTTGAATTAAGCATTCCTCCCATGGATCTTAATCGCGGTCTTCTGCCTAGACCTTCTATACCTCCTTTAACTATGATTTCTAGTTTTGTTAATCAAGTTCCTTCTATCGAACCTATCAAAGATCTTGTGATTGTTTCTCCTATTTTTGATAATCCTATTGATCTTCCTAAAGAACCTGTGAAGGATCCTGCAATTTCTCCTCCTAGTTCTCAACCTATTTCAAATAAATCAAAATGTAATCGATTTGCTAATGAATTTCATAAAAAGCATCATTCTCATGCTAAAGCTCATAATTCTGTTCTTCAAAGATCTCTACCTTCTTCGAATAAACCTATGCATGATGTGTTAGAAGAAGTTGTTACTAATAATGATGTTCATATGCATGATTATGATGATTCTATTCATATCTTAGATCCTATTTTGATTAATTTGGATGAAGAAGATACTCTTGATGATACTAATGATGTTAATGATGAATATGAGACTATTGACATTGACATTGATTTACCTAATATTCTTTCATCACAATTAAATCTTACACCTAGTGTTGAACATTGTGATTCTCAAGAGGATCCTTGTTTGGAACTGGCTATCACTCCTACTGTGTTGGATATAGTCCCTCTTGCAAGTTACCCACCTTCCCTAAATGATATACAACGAGATGGGGAGAGTAGGCGGCATGCTTGATTGGCTTGTCCTTCGTGGTAGCTTTGTTGTATGTTTTCTTGTTGTACTGTGCTTCTCCCGTAATGTGTTTGCTAAATGTTGTTAGATTCTTTTATACGATCCTTATTACTCAGTTGGTACAAGGTGATGAAGGAATCAAAATTGTTGTTTACATTCTTCTATATGTATCTCTATTCTTCTATGCGTTGTTCAATGTTATGTTGTAATTGTGCTATTGTTCATAAATGTTTCCTTGTGTATTCTACTTGGATTCAAGATATGGTAGCACTAATTCTTTTTGGTCTCCATATCATGGTCTGAAAAGATTCTCCTTCATATATCTTGTGTGATCTTTCCTCCTTTGTGATCGTAGTTCTACTTTCTTTGGGGAATGATGTCAATTCAATTGCAATAATATCATATATATATTATCTTATGACCATACTGACCCCATGGTAGGTAGATCCCTTCTGTGTTCTCTATATGTTTCTGTGATATTTCCCTTGATTTATCTTTGTCTGGGGGCATCTCGATGTGGAAACGTAACCAGTGGAGTTGTTTATGTTTCCGTTAAAGCCATTGCTCTTGTTAAAGTGTCAGCAATGACTTTAACATGGGGGCATATGCTTTGCTCACTTATTGTACACACACACTCTTTGATACGTACATATTTTTTCAAAATAATTTTCTCCCTTTTGGGATTAGTAATTAATCCTTAAAGCATGCATTTATATTTTAGGATCTCGTGATCCCTCCAGTTTCAAATATACACATATTTTGATCCCTTAAGGTCGGAGGTGTCCTTAAGATTAGATCTCTTTTGTTTTTGGTTTTATTCTTATGGAATAGAATATTCCTAAGGGTGAATCCTTGATGGGTTGACTAGTGAGTAGCCACATTCACTAGGCGGTTCAATTCCATCTTTCCAGTTTCGTTGTTTCCTTGTGTGGTTCACAATGGGACATAGGTTCTTATTGGGCGAGGTAATCACACCCTTTCTTCCTCTCTCTAGAGATGTCTCTCTTATTGTGATTTGGGAGTCGACAAAGACTTGAGTCCTTGGGGGCTTAAGGTTTCTCTTTGTCCCTTGGATTATGATAAGATTATCTTTTCATTATAATCTCCTTTACCAAGAGTTTGCATCGAGTCCATACTCTTGCTAAAGTGGGGACTTAATGTATCATCTTAAAATGGAAGCACTTCCATTATAAGAGTGTTTAGCCCTTTGAGTAAGTGGTTCAGGGTCATGTTAAGCACCTTGATCAGGTATTTGCATGTATCTAGGTTTTCCCCCTATTTTGCTTCCTTCTACACCCATTTTTCACTTCATGTCTGCATTTCATAACATTCTGGGATAGGATCCTAAGGTTTTTGACCAAAAGGTCAAAGTTGACCTTTTGGGGTCAAAGTTGACCTCAATCCTGACCTGGTCAGGATTGAACTCGATCCTGACTTGGTCAGTTACAACCTCATCCTTGACCCTCTGTTCAAAATTTCAAAAGTCCTTGATTTTTGGGTGTCGGGTTTTCAGGAATATTTGTTTCCCACCTCCGGGTTGGCCATTTTGGGTTTCGGAATGGTAAATCCTCTAATTGCATTTAATCTAGGTATATTTTCTAAAGTTTAGGACCTAATTGGGATTTAATTCTCCAAGGTGGCCCCTCTAGAGGATTGTTCCCTAGATCACTATAAAAGGAGGCCTTCCTCTCTCATTTTCTCCATCAAGTTTTGTGAGAACATCTCATCCTCAAGAAATTTCATGAGCGAGCTCTCAAGTGCAAGCAAGTGAATTCAAGCATTCAAGCAAGTCTTCAATCATTCAAGTGTTCAAGCATTCATCCATCAAGGAGATCCATTGTTAGCCATTGAAGGATTCAATCTCTTTGGCCCCCTTGAAGATCCATCCTTCTACATTCATCCAAGCCTCCTCATATGAAAAGATCAATTCAAGATTGGTGTTGAAGATCAAATGCCATTGATTTGAGACATCCTACATCCATTGAAGCATTCCTACTTGTGGATTTGAGGATTCGAATCCTCTACAAGGACTTCAACATAAGTGAGGTGAATTGTTCCAATTGCTTTGTTTATGCACACTATATTTCAATTCAATTTCAAGGTTAATTCCTAAATTAGGGTTTGACCAAGGAAAACCCCCCATACAAATAAAAACCCCATTTTTCTTGCAGGTGCAGGTGCGAAACTTCAGATCTGAGATCGGATTCGAATACCCTTTTCAGCAAATTTTCCAGATTTGTGAACAAAGTCAGAATCGACCTTCAAACAAAGAATGTAGCCTTTGACCTTTTATGAGGGTCAAAGACTACTTGCCAGCAGAAAGACAAAATATTTCTGGGTTTTCTTCGTCTTGGCATTTCCAATCTGAAACAAGTTACAGATTTTCTTGAAAGTACACACATTCATCAGAAATTGGCATTTTCTAGATTTTCCCTAATTTGAGGTTAGTAATTGTATTTCAATTATTTCAAATTCCAAACACTTCAATTCTACCATAGGGAAATATAGGATTTTTCTCTCTCTTTCATATTCTCCATAGATTGATTTGATTGTGCATTAACCTTTTGGTTGATCAAATTGGATCTCTCCTTTGGGAATTTGGATTTAGGAGTGGATCTAATATTTCCCCCATACATCATACACATTTGAATAGGAGTGATTCCATTTTACCCCTATTCAACACCGATTTGCAATGTGTCCATAGTGAAAACAATTAAAACATCTTATTGTCCTTTTGAAACATAAGGTTTTTTGTGTCCAAACATAGAAGATTTTGAACCAAATTTACAATTGCTAGCTTTATGACCAAAGTAATTGCATTAAAAAAAATAACCATTGAAGAAAATAGATGTTCCTGTTCGAGACTTTTTTCCCCCAAATTGTTCAATCTGTTTACTTAGCTGAACCAACTGTTGTTCTTTTTCAGTTAACGAAGCCTTTTGTCTTTCAATGGTTTGATTTGCATTAGTTAACTCTAACTGTAAATTTTGACAGTTTTCTTCTTGAGTAGAGATTACTTTCTTTAGCCTCTTAACTTCTTGTAAAGAACATAGAAGTTCTTGTTCAAGATTTATTTCTTCATCTGAACTAGATGAGGATTCTAACTGAACTAATTCAACCTTATTATTTTTAACAACCTCAGCCATGAATGATGTTTCACCTTCTTCTACTGAATCATTAGTCTCTTCACCAAAGTCTTATTTTGACAAAAGACTCTTTTTCCTAAAGTTTTTAAACCTTTTGTTTTGATTCCAAGGTTTCTTTCTAGAAAAGAATTCTTGTTTCTCTTCTTCCTCATTTTTATCAGCATGAGGACACTTAGCTGCAAAGTGTCCATATTGACCACAATTAAAATATTTTGGTTTTCCCTAATATTTCTTTAGTTTTCTGACCAAAAGTGCCTCAAGGGCATCTGAGATGTTTGAGTCACTATCATCTTTCTTTTCAACCCTAAATATTGTTTCTTTTGAAGTTGAAGCAGCATTACTGTTGATTCTCATTTCATATGCTGTTAGTATTCCTTGAAGTTTATGTCAAGTCATATCTGAAAAATGTTTCTTTTCTTCTAAGGCAGAAATTTATGTTTCAAATTTTGGTAGAACCGTTCTAATGACTTTAGAAGAAACATCATGTTCCTCAATTTGTTCTCCTAAACCTTTTCTGGCATTAACAACTTCATCAATCCTTAAGAAATATGTCTCTATGTTTTCATCTTCATTCATTTTTAAGTTATCAAACCGTGTTTTCAAAGTAATCAATTTTGATTCCTTTACCTTTTCATCTCCCTAGTATATGGTCTCTAGTTTTGTCCAAATGTCATTAGCAGACTGACAATACATAACTTTTACAAAGACTTCTTTGGTAAGACCACACAAAATGGAAAATTTGGCCCTCTTATCTAATTCATACATAGTTTTAGCATCAACATCAGTAGGAATTGATGAAGGGATTGTATATTTAGTAATGACTACTTGCCACATTTTGACATCTAGAGAATTTATAAAAGCTTCCATCATGACCTTCCAAAGGACATAATCTATTCCATCAAACAATGGGGATCTAGTGAGGGATGGACCTTCAACCTGTGCCATACTTCCAAAAGACCAGGATAAACCCTATAGATAGACCAAAAGAGGGTTCCTACACTTTGATACCACTTTTTGGAAGAGAAAAACTCTAAGAGGCGGGGGGGGGGGGTGAATAGAGTTTTGCATGAATGCTGAAGTTATTTGAAAAACTACACTTGAAATAAGAGACTAGAAGAGAACTTAAGAAGTCATTTGAATGCAGTAACTTGACAATAAAATAAATGCTGAAAGAAGGAAATGAAGCTTAATAAATTAACACATCATTTGATATCAGAGCTTCTAACACTACTACATTTGGGGTCAAATTCCAACGGCCATTTGTTAGATTTGCAACGCTAATTTGTCAGCATTTCGACAGATGGGTCCGTCACCATTTTTGCGTAGGAAATTGCGACAGAAGATGTATCCATTAGTTTACCAACACCATATCATGTTGAAAACTTGCATTTTAGCAACAACTTTATTATGGCATTTTCTATGGTTCATCCCTCAGAATTCTGACACAATGACCTATTAATTGTCGAAAACATATCCTTTTCGACATTATAACTGTTGGAATAGCGATAGTTTCCACTTAATTTTGATAGATATACATGTCAGTGACATGGCATTAATGTCGAAGGTTCTGTCAAAAAATTTCTATTTGCGACACTTAAAATGTCAGAAGAGGGACAATGCTTCATTATTTCTCCGACAGGTTCCCTGTCGAATGTATAGCATTACTGTCAGAACTATTGTCGTAAATTAGTTTTCTCCGACATTTTATCTATCGAATGCGTAGCACTTCTGTCAGAATTAATGATTAAGTGTCAAAAAATTGACGGATATGCACATTAAAGATAAAATAGCTCAAGAGACCATCATAGGTTCTCTCTTTCTTCGGTCTATATTATTGACAGAATGTTTTACCTTTCATTAGCTCATCAAATCTGGGGATTTGAAAGAATTTAATAGAATATTTTCTTGACAACGTATATTATTTAAGTTGATGTTGCATGAATTTATCTACTTCGTGCACTTGTAGACTATGAGGACGGCAATAAAGAAGCATGGCCATGGATGGCCATGCTTCTTTATTGCCGTCCTCATAGTCTACAAGTGCACGAAGTAGATAAATTCATGCAACATCAACTTAAATAATATACGTTGTCAAGAAAATATTCTATTAAATTCTTTCAAATCCCCGGATTTGATGAGCTAATGAAAGGTAAAACATTCAGTCAATAATATAGACCGAAGAAAGAGAGAACCTATGATGGTCTCTTGAGTTGTTTTATCTTTAGTCCTAGCTACCTGTCGATCGTTGAGAATAATCACCACCTTGCATTTATGTACACTACACAAATTGATCCCAGTCTCGCAAAAACATTTTACATTTGTACATCTCATCAATACTAGAGGCCTAAAGTAATTTCATATGATCACTAGCACATTTCGTGCATGGATGAGAAACAGTATCCAAAGTTTCTAGATAACCATTTTTGAGAAGAGGAATGAGTGCAGGCCAAAGAAGGGATAATTCCATAATAGAAAGGAAGACATCTTTTTAGCCTGGGTCTGGATCCTACCCCAATTGTCGAAGGATCTAGGGCCAGTCTAGAAAGATGTCTTCCCATTCTGTCATCAACATTGTGTCCATCCATGATCTCAAGAATATCATCATCTTTCTACTCTTCATTTGCCAAAATATATCTCTTCTTCAAGCTTGCAGAGTAATCTTATTAATAAAAAAACTCTTGCCAACATTAGGGTACCCACAGATCAAAATAGTTGATGTTATTGGTGCTTGTGCTCAAGGATATAGATTCACTGTTTTGAAATGGCCAAATCATTTTTATTTCATTTGTAGAGAAAAGGAGTGGGAGAAAATGAGTGGGTGAAAGTTGATCGAGCACGAGAGAAGGCATTGCATTTTATTTGATCATGAATGCTCTCTAAAATGACCAATCATGTTTTCTATTCGACTTTTTTTGTGTTTTTTTTCCCATATTTAGTAGATAAAAATCATGGCGGCAGCCACTTAGCTATCTTTTTGATGTTTTAGGTATTTTACAAAGATGCAGGTATGTGGATTTATCATTCAGTTGCTTGCAGTTATTGGTCAAATGCAAATATTTTGTCAAGTTGAAAGGGCAAGATATTAGTTTGGTGTTTTCGGTTTATGTTAAAAGTTGATTTGGTAAAATCCTCAAAAAACACACTACATGTTCTAAAATGTAAACAAGTTGAATGTTAAATGTAAGATATATATCTCATCCATAGTAATCAAAAGAAAGGACATGAAACTTATAAGGAGATTTACCAATCCAAAAATATAAGCGAATAGGAAACATGATTGGTACCTTATGAATTGGTTTTTGAGGTGCACAATCTTCATCAATCTCCTGAGAACAAGACCCCTCATGAAAAATGCATTTAACAGATTAAACAAATCTACAAAATTGAACCAATGGCATGTTTAGAACAAAGAAATAGATTGATAATAATATGCTGAAAATTCTATTATGTTTAATACACGCAAAAGGACCAGTCCCAACAATTCTTAAACATACTTTATCTGATATGATAATAACATGCTAATTAAACTAATAAAGGTGTTATATGCATTTAATCTACCAATTACTAATTACACAAAAAACAAATTACAAAATTGAACCAATGGCATGTTCTTTGTGTGGTACAAGGAAGATTTGGCTATGAAAAAAAAAAGTGAAATGACCTCATCATTTTTATTTCGATTGGATAGAGGAGCGAAAGTTGAGCATGAGAGAAGGTATGTGATTTTTTTATCTTTCAAGCATCTGGCATCATATTCGACTGCAAATTTCAAATGCATTGCATTTTATTTGATCACAAATGCTCTATGAAATGATCGCATTCTACTAGTGTCGTGCCCTAGCCCATGCTTTATCTCCATTATTTGATATTATTGGTGCTTGTGCTCAAGGATATCGATTCACTATTTTCAAATGTTTGGATCGTTTAGACAGTTACATTTCCTGACTGTTCCTCTACTACATAGTCAGGAAATGTAACTGTCGAATGATTATATGTAATGTTGAATGGATTAAATACTTTATTCTTGGTAGAAGTGAATGGAAGGAATAGTGTATATTAAATACAATCCAATCACTTATTGAATGCTTTGGAGACTACTGGTTTGACTGTCCATGCGCTACCAGTGACTGAGATTCATTAAAGGATACAAAACCCTTCATTTTGGGGTTATTGTGTGTGGATTCAAATGTAGGTTTGATTTGGTTAATGTTTAGAAGAGATCAATAAAGTATTTAAAGACAATCTTACATGTTTGGAGAGGTTTGAGAGGCACTTATCATGATTGTACCCTCACAAACATCGGCATAGACTGGTTTTACTAAGTTTCCTTTCTCTATTTTGAGGTTTCCTTTCTCTGCCATAGGGGTACAGTCAGAGGGTTCATTGACAAAATGATCCTTTGAATGGTTACTATGAATATGAATGATTTGATATAGCATATTGCTCATTTTACTTGAAGTTTGGAATAGTTTGTGCAAGGGTGAAAGTATTTTTGATCATTTTGGTCGTGACTGTTCCTCTACACAGTCAGGAAATGTAACTGTCTAATGATTATATGTAATGTTGAATGGATTAAATATTTTATTCTTGGTAGAAGTGAATGGAAGGAATAGTGTTGGTGTTAGGTTTCATTTATTATTAAATTTAATGGTTTCCAAGATGTGTTGAGGAGTTTTCTCTTTGTTTAATGCTAATTGTTCCTGCACAATCCACTCATACAACAGTGAAGTTACAAAACTGAACCAATGACATGTTTACAACAAAGAAATAGAATGATAATAATATGCTGAAAATTCTATTCTATTTAATACACGCCAAAGGACTGCATTCTAAATTGATGTCACTGAAATGACTGCATTCTACTGGTGTCGTGCCCTAGCCCGTGTTTTAACTCCATTATTTGATGTTATTGGTGCTTGTGCTCAAGGATATCCATTTTTTTGAAATGTTGACTATGGTTATCAAATGGACAGCCCATGAGCTTCTAGCTAGGTGCCATTTGTATTGATAGCTTAGAGCATCAAATGTATTGTATCATTGATAGTTGATACTTTGTTAAAAGGAAATAAGACAAACAACGATTTTTATTTAGTTTCTATATTTTGATCCCTAAGTGGCTTACAACCCTAGAGAAGTATATGCAGATTTACGGATGTAGTTGTAGGATACATAGAAACTAATAATTCACAATAAATCCATGCATCCAATTTAAATAGCAATTAATACAAAGAACTAGGGTCCTCCAATGGCCCAATCATCCGGACCTTGACTATCCCCTCAACCAGTGACCCTTCAAAACTAAGTTATCATGCAATCAGTGAGTGATCCTTCATTCTCCTGGTGAGCTTCTAGGTAGGCACCATTTGTATATTTGATAGCTTAGGGCATCAAATGTATATTGTATCATTGATAGTTGAGATTTTGTTAAAAGGAAATAGGACAAAGAACAATTTTGATTTAGTTTCTCTATTTTGATCTCTAAGTGGCTTACAACCGTAGAGAAGTATATGCAAATTTATGGATGTAGTTGCAGGATACATAGCAGCAGATAATTCACAACAAATCCATGCATCCAATTTGAATAGAAATTACTACAAAGAAATAGGGTCCTCCAATGGCCCAATCATCGAGACCTTGACTGTCCCCTCAACCAGTGACCCTTCAAAACCAGGTTATCATGCAATCGGTGAGTGATCCTTTATTCTCCTGGTCTACCCTGCAACCAAACATATTGGAAATACACAAGACAATGATAACAAGTCTTTCACAATTCCCCTTCCCTCAAGGAACACTATCAACCATCCCTTCCACATAGCATTTCACTATTTTATGAGTGGATTGTGCAAAAACAGTTAACACTAAACAAGGAGAAAACTCCTCAACACATCTTGGAAACCATTGAATTCAATAATAAATGAAACCTAAGACAACACTATTCCTTTCATAGTTGCAGGATACATAGCTGTCGATAATTCACAAAAAATCCATGCATCAAATTTTTATAAGGATATCCTACTAATCAATAGGAATTTTCTTGAGATGACCAATGATTATGCATTTTGATGGTAGTGTGCTAGTTCAAAAGGATAATATAAATCTGAAATAATTTTTTCTAATTTTCTCAAACTATAAATGTGGTTAAAGGAAAAATATTATGGCCCCTACACTGTGGTTGTTAGCCTAATTAAGACAAGCCTACCTTTTCATATAATAAGAGGCCAACATGAAACAAACATCCAGAGGTTAGGGGGTTGTTCCCTGTCCATAATTTATTATTTAAGTGCTAAGTGATGATGGGTATATCATGTAATTCATAGCTAGTGTGTCTCTTTCTTTCTCTCCACATTTCACATTAGGAGTATATGTTATAAAATACTAATGAAATCAACTATAGGTCAAATCTAATCAAAATTGCAATATAAAGATTAAAATAGATCTTGAAGAAATATGGGAACCATTTTTGATAGATATTGTACAAATGAAGAGAATACTCCAAAGAGAAAATGCTTCAATGTGGAACAATTGAAGGACAATATTTTACTTTTATATGCACATCTGCAATGTTTTTGATATATTTCTGAGATAACAAAACCATAGAAAGAATAGCATATAGAAGAAATTAAAGAATAATGATCATACTTTGAGATATTGTGGAAAATTAAAGGAAAGAATGCTTGGTGGGGTTATCATGCAATCAGTGAGTGATCCTTCATTCCCCTCTTCCAGTGACCCTTCAAAACTGGGTTATCATGCAATCAATGAGTGATCCTTCATTCTCCCGATCTGCCCTGCATCCAAACATATTGGAAATACACAATACAATGATAACAAGTCTTTCAAAATCCCCCTTCCCTCAAGGAACACTATCAACCATCCCTTCCACATAACATTTCACTGTTGTATGAGTGGATTGTCAGGAATAGTTAACATTAAACAAAGAGCAAACTCCTCAACACATCTGTCATTGGTTTAGTTTTGCAAATTTGTTTTTTGTGTTAAATACATTTAAATGGAACATTAAGCATAGTAATAATATGCTTTGTCTATTAGTAATTGCAAATTAAATGCCCATAACACCTTTATCAGTTTAGCATGTTATTATAAGATACTAAAGAAGACCTGCTATTTGTCAGAGAAATCTTCACTTTCCCCCACAATGAAGACAATGAAGATTGACCTCCTGTCCCACAAAAAAGAACATTGTAATAAGAATAAGATAGTGCCAAGAAACATTTTCACAAATATGAAACGGGAGGAAAAGTAATAACATTAACAATGCCAAGATTCACAGCATTAAATTTCACCTGCGGATGAGTTTTTGTAGTGGGTTGCCCAGCATCAAAAATATGTTGATTTGCATTTGATCTGTAACTAAGAGTATCATGTAGAACAGACCCTAAACTTTGAAAGCGTTCTCTAGCCTGGCAATTCAAAATTCAATCTAGGCAAGCATCAGTAAGTGAAATAAATTATAGACATCAACATCAACATCATCATAATCATTAGACATAAATTATAGACATCAACATCAACATAATCATAATCATTTGGAGGGTATTTGTTTTGGTCCTTGGATAGTACTATGTTTCTTGAAAGTTCTTGTGATGCTTCTAAACTTTAAAAACATATTTTATGGCTTAATGATAATATAGATTAGTAGATTGTTTTCTAATGGAATGTTGTTGATCATTCATGGTCTTGAAAACACTTTTGATTGTTTTGATTCTCGAGTCTTGACATTGTTTCTCAATGTGATATAGACTGACCACAAGATGGTTCAGTTGGTCCTCTCTTTCTATTTAATCATTTGTCTTCTTCATGGTGGAAGTGTCAATATGTTATAATCCAACATGAAGTGTGGTTCAAATGAAGTTGAACCAAATGCTAACTGTGATGGCTATGATCATGATGAAGATAAATATGAATATTAAATCTAAAATATGGCTTGTAATTTGAATTTTCATTGTGAATGAAGAAACTATAGATTCAAGTTGACTCATTCTATGTTGTAGTATATTTGTTCCCTAGATCTACCATATTATATATGTGTAGCCTGTAAGGGACATCTTCTGCTCATCCATGTATCATAGCTCGGTGAGAGTTCTTAGGAGAAAGACAAGATGTCCATGGGAGATGGAGAAACCAATATCAGAACACCACTTGAAGCCTTGCAATGTTGAGAGTGGGATAAAAGCTACACTTGAGACCCTATATAAGGAACAAACTTATTGAGCTTCACTTTGTTTTGAGAATAGTTTTATATTTTGTACTAAACAGGGCCAACCACATGAAGGTGGAAGCTCATCCCCCCCCCCCCTAACATCACTCTAAATTCCCCATTAACATCTAGCATTCATTCATTATTTCGTCCATTAATAAAATGTAACATTCATTAATTATCACACAATAACATTCATTCACACATTAATAAAATGTGACATTCATTAATTATCACATGATAACATTCCTTAACACATTATAAAATTTATGAACATTCACTACCACATAATTAAATTCATTGGCATATAAAAATCAGTCATTATCAATTAAGGTGCATAGATGACAATCATTTCTTTTTTTTCTTTTGATTTCTAGTTTTTAAGATATAATTGTAAGATGAGTATTGATATCATCATCATGATCATCTACCCTCTCATTAGATCTCAATGCACGCCTAGTTCTTTGTTGATGCAAAGGGGGGTCATCTGTAATAACATATAAAAGGGTTAAATTAAAAACATTTTATTATAATTAAAAACATTTTAAAGTATTTCAGTACTTTTCAGGCCATAATCGTATAGCTCTTTACCTGATCTAGTCACATCATCAACATCGAGGTCAGTTTGTCGATCCATGAGATTGTGTGGGATGCTCATGAAAGGAGTTTGGGTACCTACATATGTAATTCAATTATCTAATGTTAGCTAAAAAACTCATGATACATATACTCAAAACCACATCTTAAGTACATTAAAAACCATAAGCATCCCATAGTAAGTACATCACAAATTAATTAGATTAAGCATTGATTGCATAACTACACATTTCTATCAAGAAATCAATATTAAATAGATTAAGCAGTGATCATGTAACTGTACATTTCATTCATGTCATTCATCTTCTTCTTCATCCAACTAATCGCCATGATCATCATTGGCGTCGACATCATCACCACCACCGTCATTGTCTTCATCTTCGTCGTCGTCGTCATCATCGACATCAACATCATCATCATCATCATCATCATCATCATCATCATTAGTAGCATCATCATCTTCTTCTTCTTCTTCTTCAAGAAAAGTTGCATCTGGAACATCATCGACTAACTGTTGTTCATGATCATCATCTACATCATCTTCTAGTTGTTTGCAATCTTCTTCCATCGCATTATACCTCATCGGCCTTCCTCTTGGATCATGTCTAACAACAAATGACCAACCTGATTTATGCGGAACCTCTGAGTAAAATACCTACTCACATTGGCTTGGAAAAACATAGGGTTCATCCTCAACTGGCTCAAACCACCTTGTATTAATCATTTGAAATCCATTGTCATGTTCAATAACAGTTCTATCAGGATCATTTTGATTAAGTCGTAGCCTATACCATCTGACGATGAAGAGAACTAATCTGAAAGAATTAAAGTCACGCTCAAGTATATCATCCAAAATGTCATAGTATCGATTTTTGAACTCTCAAGGATGTAAGTCATTTCTAGATGAAATATTAGTCACCTGAAAGACTGCACTTATCCCAGAATCACAAGTTTTCTTTGTGTCATCCAACTTTTTGATGCGAAATTTATGACCATTGCAAAACATAGCTTTGTGGTGTTTGACCTGCAAAAATATGTAAAACATGTATAAATTAATGCATCGAGAGTTTATAAACATACGAGTGATTAACAAATTTATATGTACATGGAAATCTTTTAAACCATATGCTAAATCTATTTCCCTTTGGATAAAATTTGGATCTCCATTACAATGAGCTTCATTAACCAATGAAGAGAGCTTCCCATGTTAATGTGCAACCTAAATGATGACATCGTTCAATCCATTTCGTCATCCAATCTTGATTGTTTGCAATATACAAATGTATTGCATCCCACTCTCGAGCAGCTGTACAAAAAATAAATAGACGACTTACAACCGATTAATTTTGAAGATTAAGAATTAATTAACAGCTACAATAACATTTTATAATTTATTACCTCTCACTTTCCTCATTCTGCCTTCCCCCACCAAGTACTCCCCTTCAAATTTTCTAATGGTGTCGAGATCCCAAATGCAATCTATATGGATCTTTGCTGCAAGCTTAGGAAGATATTTAGTAACATACACCATAGTCTGGTATACCATATATCCCTCCACCATAGAACCTTCAAGACGTGCTCTTTGCCGAACCAAAGCTTTCAAAAATTTTAAGTGCCTCTCAACCATCCACATTGACTGAGTGTGTACAGGTCCACACATTTCAATCTCCTCAAATTGGTGTATGAGGTAGTGTTCTTATGCATTGAAAAATGTTGAAGGTAGACACTTTTGCATTTCACACATTAGAAGAGGAATTCTTCTCTTCCATTATTTTACATTTGCTCTATGGATTTGTTTAGATGACAACCACCTACAAGACATTCAAGACACAAAAATATATAAACACGAGACTTTACAATATATACATACAACAAATTGAACAGATATCATTGCTTACCTCATGTATTTTCCAAGATCATATATCACTTGTTTGATGTTATTGTCAAAGTTCTCTGGGAGAGATAGGGGTAGTACATACTGCAACAATTATAAAAATAATCATGTCATTCTTTTCTCATATAATACAATGAAAAGTACATGCAGTTTACAAATATATTGTAAATACAAAAGAACATGACTTACCTTGATGAAGGTATGGCAATCATGCATTTTCAACCCTGGCCCAAATTCACCTTTCTTTGATATGGTACTGCTTATGTTTGCAGCAAATCCTGTGGGAAATCAAATTTTTCGTATGACTTCTTTTATGGCATCACCTTGTTGTTCTGTTAATAACCAAGGAAGGGCACTTGTATTAATCCGTTCTCCGTTTCTATTTGATTCAATGAAATTTTTCATTGCATGATTGGATTCATGAATGTCGCTACAAATTTTGACAATTTTTTTTTGTCACGTCTTCCATCCAATATCTTCCATAATCTCTCCGTTACATTCTTTCCAATATGTATAGTATCAAACAAATGCACATCAAGCAGTTGCTCGTAGTAGGGCAACCTACTAAATTATCTAAGATAACTCTTTAGTCCCTTTGGAAGGTGCTCAATAGTGTTGCCTTGACGACATTCATGATCATCAATCACATAATCAGCAAACAAAACATAATAAAAATATACAAATTTCAAACATAAACGATTAGGTAGAATGGTAGTACCTTGACGATTAATTCTATTATATTCTAACTTCCATAAGTGAGGTGTCATTCTCCATGGCTTAGATGTAGTCTCTTCTTTCCCATTGAAAAGATATTTTTCGGTAATTTGATAGCTATGATTTTTGTGGAGAAAGTGTCTATACTCATCAAACACCTGCGTTCCTAAACTTTTTGAATAACGAGATTTCAGCTTTGGACCACAAACTGGACATGCAAATTTTCCCTTTGTTTGAAGACCTACAAGGTAATGATACAATTGGATTAAATATGTTAATTTTTATTTTTAGAATTATCATGTGCAACTTGAATTCACCATAACATACCAGAAAAATGTGTTAGCCCTGGGGCATCATGTATTGTCCATACAAGTATTGCATGAAATTGAAATTGTTTGTCTCCTATTGGTCTAGAGATGTCATACATAGTGACACATTTTCATAACTCCACCAACTCGTTGATAAGAGGCTCAATATAAACATTCATATCTTTAACTTTGTATTTACCTAGTTGAATGAACAACAACATTACATAATTATTGTAACCATTTTACTACAAGATTTATAATTACATGCAGATAACTATTAAATGATCAAATACCTAGAACAATCATTGCCAACATAATGTGCTCCCTCTTTATTGACATCCATGGAGGAATGTTATTGTTGATGACAAAAATAGGTCAAACAGTGCAAACAAATCTTAGCTCTCCAAATGGATTGACACCGTCCACTGCCACTGAAAGCTTGAGATTTCAAGGTTCTTCGATAAAGTGTGGCCACTTTTCCTCTATGTCCTTAAATATAGAACCATCCGCAGGCATTCAAATAATGTCATCTTGACTCCTATTGCGTGCATGGTAATCCATAAATTGTGCCAAGCTATTACACCTAAATAATCTTTGCAAACGTGGTATAATGTGGATGTAACGAAGAACCTTGCGAGGCACCTTTTTTGTTATTTGCTCTATTCGATATCTACTTGTATGACATTCAGGGCATTCTGTTGCAAATTCATGTTCTTTATGATAAATAATATGATCATTGGGACAAACATCTATTGCTTGATACTTTATTCCAATATCTTTCATAGTGGCACATAATTCTCGGTATGAGTGAGGGAGAATATTCGATGGTGGTAACAAGAACTCACCTATCAATCTGTAGAAAAAAATATATGTTGTTAATATTAACAATATTTATGGTACATGTTTCACCATTTAATTACTATAATGACATATATGACATACCGTAGCATACGTGACATTGTTGTGTTGGATAAACCATTCATAACCTTCAAGTTCAACAACAACAATACAACAAAGAGAAGAGTTGTTTGGGAGCCTTCGTAAAGAGGCATGGCTGCCTTCTCAAGTAGAGGTATATCATGGATGACATCAACATCATCCTGATCATCATCATCAGTTGTGCCAATACCAAATGTGTCATGGATCAATATAGGGTGACCCCACAATAGTGGGTTACACTTTTTTAGACATGCTGATTTTTGTTGAAATAACACATTTTTAATAAAATATGATGATTTAAGCCTTGAGAGGTTCCATTTGAAAGAATTAATTACAAATGGTTAGCTCAAAGCCTCTTAGATAAAAAAAAACATTGATATAACATCTATACTCCTCATTCGTACCTATAATAGAGTCTCCTTCGCACCTATTAAAATCCTGACAAAAAATCACTTTGACTTTATCATTTGGCAGATCAAATGAATCTATTTCAAAAACCTATCTATGTAGTAAGGTACTAATAAGAAAAATCTTTACAATGATTATAATGTTAATATATATTCAGTTTATTATGACTTTGTATTTTTAGTTTTACTAAACATAGATATTTCACTGTATGTCTACCTCTATGTTTGACACTTATGGAAAAATAGTAAATGAGAGAAAAAAAAATTTAAAAATATCTATGCCCTAGGTATTAAAGTTCTATTTTTATCAAAATAAAATAAAATAAAATTAGATGAATACACGACAAGTTATAAGCTATGTAGCCAAGGTATGTCAAAATTATGGTTTAATCAACTTCAAACGTTAATAAAATATGCAATAATTATGATAATGTGATTAAACCAATTGCATGCCCTACATATGGATGTTACCAAACTAAATTAGAAAGAATCACATTGATATCTATTTTAGAAAAAAAGTTATGCTCTATGAAAATAGTGTAACTCTTTGAAAATGACGTTTTTAGATACATACCTATTTTTGTGGGAGAAAGAAAAAACCATTCAAATCAATTCAAAAATAAAAATAAAAAATATATTTAGAATCTAGACAGAAAATTCTAAAAGACTCTAATTTATTTCATCTTCCAATTTCAAACGGTTTAACGACAATATGCATCTGAATCTGAAAGTTTTTTTTAAAATGTAGAGTTTAGTGTCCGTTTAGGCAAAAAAGTGTAACCCACTATTACGGTTCATCCTATATTAGTACCATCATCTGGTGCATCATTGTCATCTTCCATGGGATCATAATCTTCAGCTTCAATATTTGCACCTCCATGATCCTCCACTTCCAAAGCCATATTCTCACTATTCGCACCTCCATGGTCCATATCATGTACTCCCCTAGGGAGGTCAACCTATATTAAAATGAACACAAATAAACCATGATAATGATCTCATCATCAGGTGTATTTCATATATATATATTAATTGTTAAATAAATATAATGAAAAACTTACCAATTCATGATAATCAAAGCCTCCTTCAATGTGACCATTATCCCTACAATGTCTCTTAGTTGTTTTGATTAGCAATCTTCTAATGTTTAAGCCCTTACAATTATTGCAAGAACAATAACATTTTCCATTGCCTTTTCTTTTCAAGTTTGACCACAATCTATTGATTGCATCCCCATTACCTTCTTCACTTGGATTGTCTACCATGATGCTTCTTCACTTAGATTATCTATAACCTAATTATATATAGAAATTGAAAACTTAGTTATGAAATTATGTTGTAGTATAGTATACCAAATTGAAACACTTCTATTATTGTAGTCTTCCACCTCAAACTCTTTCCTATTGTGGCAAGAAAGAAAGATATTCAAATAATATAGTAGTTTGTAAATCAAAATAAAATGGAGGCAAGTTGTTGATTGAGGGTGCAAGGAACAACACCCATCAGTACTTTTATCGAATTGTAAATTTCAATTTTGAACCATTCTGTGAATATAGAACATGGATGTAATATCAAAAAATAACAAAACGTAGACACGACAGATTACTTATTTTGTTATTCTACATTACTTACTATTTGAGTGCACGTTCCACCTGCAACTTGATCAAGTCTTGTTTGATGCTTCATTTTGTGTTAACTGTCCTGTAGAAGTACACAATTTTGTATTTTCCCAATATGTTATTCAAAAAACAACAATAGAATAAAATACTTGTTGAGAAAGATCATCATAGGAGCATCAAAAACTCAAGATTTAAGGTAACACAACATTATAAGACTCGTACATTCAACCTTCAACTCATGCACCTAATAAATAGGAGAAAAAATATATGAAATTGAAAAATTTAACTAATGAATTGTGTTTTTCTTCTCATCTTAATTGGCCAAATCTATATGAGATTCTAAAGAAGGCCTCACTCTTAATCAGCCAAATCTTCCTTGTACCACACAAAAAAACTATGTGATAACTATGTCTACTCCAACCTTAATTGTTTAAGAATTCATCATATCAGATAAAGTATGTTTAAGAATTGTCGGGATTGGTCCTTTGGCGTGTATTAAATAGAATACAATTTTCAGCATATTATTATCACTCTATTTCTTTATTGTAAACATGTCATTGGTTCAGTTTTGTAAAAACAAATTGTATTAGATGCATTTAAAAATATCTTCATTGTCTTCCGATTGTCTAAATGCTTCTTTATTTGTCAACCAATTAATACATGCTACTATATAAAGAAGACAATCAGAAGATAATGAAGATTTGTCTGACAAAAATGAATGCACTAAACTGAACCAATGACATGTTTACAAAAATTATCATAACTCACAAGGAAAACTGAAACAATGGCATGTTTATAACTCATTAAGAGTGAGGAATAGCTTGTGTAAGGGTGAAAGTGGTTTTGATCATTTTGGTCGTGACTGTTCCTCTACATAGTCAGGAAATGTAACTGTCTAATGATTATATGTAATGTTGAATGGATTAAATGCTTTATGCTTGGTAGAAGTGAATGGAAGGAAGTGTTGGTGTTAGGTTTCATTTATTATTGAATTCAATGGTTTCCAAGACGTGTTGAGGAGTTTGCTCCTTGTTTAATGTTAACTGTTCCTGCACAATCCACTCATACAACAGTGAAATGCTATGTGGAAGGGATGGTTGATAGTGTTCCTTGAGGGAAGGGGGATTTTGATAGACTTGTTATCATTGTATTGTGTATTTCCAATATGTTTGGATGCAGGGCAGACCAGGAGAATGAAGGATCACTCATCAATTGCATGATAACCCGATTTTGAAGGGTCAATGGTTGAGGGGACAGTCAAGGTCCCGATGATTGGGCCATTGGAGGACCCTATTTATTTGTAGTAATTGCTATTCAAATTGGATGTATGGATTTCTTGTGAATTATCAGCTGCTATGTATCCTGTAACTGCATTCGTAAATCTGCATATACTTCTCTACGGTTGTAAGCTACTTAGAGATCAAAATAGAGAAACTAAATCAAAATCGTTCTTTTTACTATTTCCTTTTAACAAATTCTCAACTATCAATGATACAATATACATTTGATGCCCTAAGCTATCAAATATACAAATGGCACCTACCTAGAAGCTCACCAAGAGAATGAAGGATCACTCACTGATTGCATGATAACCCAGTTTCGAAGGGTCACTGGTTGAGGGGACAGTCAAGGTCCAGATGATTGGGCCATTGGAGGACCCTAGTTCTTTGTATTAATTGCTATTCAAATTGGATGCATGGATTTATTGTGAATTATTGGCTTCTATGTGTGTGTGTGAAAATTGTACCTGATCTATAGACACAACACTCAGTAAAACATTAGAGGTTAGCTATAATCAAAATCGTGCAAAATTGAAATCTAATCTAACCAAGCGATTTACTGCCTTCTAATAGGTGTGAGATTGATGTTCTCGGATTGTAATCGAGATCAGTGACCTAGACGACACCTAAATGAAAGATTTGAATGCAATTGATCTATATTTTTTATATTTTCTATGCAATAAGAATGATAAAAACTGATATGAATCTATGCTAATATGAAATTGATATGCTATGAATGCTATTGAAAATTGATATGCTATGAATGCAAAAATAAGATTGATCTCACAAAGATGTTGATTCGCAAGAGCTTTGATTCTTCAATTCTAATTCTCCAGCGTGATTGTGCAAAATATGAGATGAATTATGAAGAGATGAGCCTTGTTTTTATAGAAATCCAGGGCTTTGGAGGTGCATGAGAAAAAGCCATAAATCACTCAAATAACTCAGGTTGATTTTTGAGTTATTTTTAAATAAAGGATAATTAACTCACAAAAACATGCAAAAGCTAAGTTTTAACTCAAAATAGAGTTTAGCTTTAATTGATAATTGATAGTTGTCTGCTTTTATGATTGTGCACGTTTTATTTATGAATTAATTTAATAATAAAGTGATTTATTTCCAACTTAACTGCTTTTAAAAATAAAATAATTGATTTATGGGTTAATCAATTATTTAATCAAATTTTTATTAAAAACTATATTATTAAATAATGACAACTTGCTTTAATTAATTAAATAAAAATTTAATCAATTATTCATAGGATATTTGGATTTATTGTCAAAATTAAATAATACAATTAATAATAGATAGAATTAAATTTAATTACACAATTAAATGGCAAGATATTAAATCTAATTAATTAAATATAAAAATATTCAATTAATCAAGCTTTAGGATAAATGTGATTTATTGCCAAATAATTATAAAATTAAAGATAATTATGATGATTAGGAATATTACTAGGAATATTCCCCGATGTAGAATTTAAGATAATCAATTATGATTCGATGATGTTTAGATGTGCCTTAGGTTAGGACTTCGATGTCGATTTTGTTCGATTTGTCGATGTAGGAGGTTAATGAACATATAGCCCATTTTTGGGGTATTACACTATGTATCCTGCAATTGCATCTATAAATCTCCATATACTTCTCTAGGGTTGTAAGCCACTTAGGGATCACAATAGAGAAACTAAATAAAAACCCAGTTTTGAAGGGTGACTAGAAGAGGGGAATGAAGGATCACTCACTGATTGCATGATAACCCCACCAAGCATTCTTTCCTTTAATTTTCCACAATATCTCAAAGTATGATCATTATTCTTTACTTTCTTCTATATATGCTATTCTTTCTATGGTTTTGTTATCTTAGAAATATATCAAAAACATTGCAGATGTGCATATAAAAGTAAAATATTGTCCTTCAATGGTTCCACATTGAAGCATTTCCTCTTTGGAGTATTCTCTTCGTTTGTACAATATCTATCAAAAATGGTTCTCATATTTCTTCAAGATCTATTTTAATCTTTATATTGCAATTTTGATTAGATTTGACCTATAGTTGATTTCATTAGTATTTTATAACATATACTCCTAATGTGAAATGTGGAGAGAAAGAAAGAGACACACTAGGTATGAATTACACGATATACCCATCATCACTTAGCACTTAAATAATAAATTATGGACAAGGAACAACCCCCTAACCTCTGGATGTTTGTTTCATGTTGGCCTCTTATTATATGCAAAGATAGGCTTGTCTTAATTAGGCTAACAACCACAGTGTAGGGGCCATAAATTATGGAACCCAAAATAGTGCACACTTGTATTAAATTAGGTTCAGTATACTAGAAGGGAATGGAAACCATGCAATAGTGCCTCATGGGGATGGAAGAAACCCTTCACCAAGAAGATGGTTGTGTCTGCAATATTTACTAGAGGAAAAGAACATAATTTGGTTCCAACAATTACTCCTAGAAGATAATGGCACCCACAAAACACTTGGAAAAGATAGCACTCACTATATCTTTTATCACTCTTTTAAAGCTGGGACAATAAATCTCAAAGATTGATCAACAAATTCTTGAACAGAAAAAACCATTGACAGATATGATTCATGTGTACAATAGCCAACAACCAGTTGTTCCAATCACGGTGTCCAATAATTATGTTAGAAAAAGCATCTACAAATCCCTTACACAACCATAATAGATTCAAACCATGAACTATAAGAACCTAACAATGGGACTAACAAAGATACAGCCTAAACAAATCTTGATCATATTCCACCCTATTGTAAGGCCCAATAAGTAACTCTATCTTAAAGCTACACATTCCTCTAGATGAAGCTCAAAGGTCAGGTAGCTAAAGCATAGCAATACTTGAATGAATATAGGAATAGTTTGATGTACAATCATTTGCTAGCTTGGTTTGTGGGTTTTCCACATAATATTTTCTCTTTAACCACATTTATAGTTTGAGAAAATAAAAAAAATTTATTTCAGATTTATATTATCCTTTTGAACTAGCACACTGCCATCAAAATGCATAATCATTGGTCGTCTCAAGAAAATTCCTATTGATTAGTAGGATATCCTTATAAAAATTTGATGCATGGATTTCTTGTGAATTATCGACTGCTATGTATCCTGCAACTATGGAAGGAATAGTGTTGGTGTTAGGTTTCATTTATTATTGAATTCAATGGTTTCCAAGATGTGTTGAGGAGTTTGCTCCTTGTTTAATGTTAACTGTTCCTGCACAATCCACTCATAAAACAATGAAATGCTATGTGGAAGGGATGGTTGATAGTGTTCCTTGAGGGAAGGGGGATTGTGAAAGACTTGTTATCATTGTATTGTGTATTTCCAATATGTTTGGATGTAGGGTAGACTAGGAGAATGAAGGATCACTCACTGATTGCATGATAACCCAGTTTTGAAAGGTCACTAGTTGAGGGGACAGTCAAGGTCCGGATGATTGCGCCATTGGAGGACCCTATTTCTTTGTAGTAATTGCTATTCAAATTGGATGCATGGATTTCTTGTCAATTATCGATTGCTATGTATCCTACAACTGCATCCATAAATCTCCATATACTTCTCTAGGGTTGTAAGCCACTTAGGGATCAAAATACAGAGACTAAATCAAAATCATTCTTTGTCCTATTTCCTTTTAACAAAGTCTCAACTATCAATGATACAATATACATTTGATGCCCTAAGCTATCAAATATACAAATGGCGCCTACCTAGAAGCTCACCAGGAGAATGAAGGATCACTCACTGATTGCATGATAACCTGGTTTCGAAGGGTCACTGGTTGAGGGGACAGTCAAGGTCCGGATGATTGGGCCATTGGAGGACCCTAGTTCTTTGTATTAATTGCTATTCAAATTGGATGCATGGATTTATTGTGAATTATCAGCTGCTATGTATCCTGCAACTGCATCCGTAAATTTGCATATACTTCTCTAGGGTTGTAAGCCACTTAGGGATCAAAATAGAGAAACTAAATAAAAATTATTCTTTCTCCTATTTCCTTTTAACAAAGTATCAACTATCAATGATACAATACATTTGATGCCCTAAGCTATCAATACAAATGGCGCCTAGCTAGAAGCTCATGGGCTATCCATTTGATAACCACAGTCAACATTTCAAAAAAATGGATATCCTTGAGCACAAGCACCAATAACATCAAATAATGGAGTTAAAGCATGGGCTAGGGCACGACACTGGTAGAATGCGGTCATTTCAGTGACAACAATTTACAATGGCGTCATTAAACATATATGCCAGTAATATCAACAAATGTGAATCCAAACATTTGAATACAGTGAATCGATATCCTTGAGCACAAGCACCAATAACATCAAATAATAGAGATAAAGCACTGGCTATGACACAACACCAGTAGAATGCGGTCATTTCAGAGAGCATTCATGATCAAATAAAATGAAATGTATTCGAATATGATGCCAGAGGCTCGAAAGATGAAGAAATCACATACCTTCTCCCACGCTCAGCTTTCGCTCCTTTTCTCTTGCTCCCTCTATTCAATTGAAATAAAAATGATGAGGTCGTTTCACTTATTTTTTTTTATCTATACTCCGAATCTGTCAGAATTTCGATGGTCAATTAAACACCCATTAGAATACTGACATCATCGGGGCCTATTACAAAAAAAAAAAACACCAAATTCGTAATAAAAAGTTACCCATCGGAAACTTCTGTCGAAATTTGGCCCCAAATGTAGTAGTGTAAAAAGACATAAGAGGCAAACAGAAAAAACATACAAATTATTTGTGTTGAGTGGGAAACCCTCGAAATCCAAAGGATTTCCTCATAGGGAAAAAAACCACTCCTGAAAAAGAAATCTTCTTTATTGATTCACTTCGAGCTCCAACTCTTACAAAGATTTAGCAGCTACAACTGCAAGGGCTCGAACCCTAGTTTCTTAAAAACTCTCAAATTGACTCACAGTGATACATGTGTTTTTTAATGCACACATATATTATTCTAAGTCTTTTACAACTTTCAATATGATATTCAGAAAGTACAACTGAGATCTCAAATACTGAATGATATTTATTTTCTTCTCTTTTCACAACTTCACTTCCCATTCCTTTCAATCAGACTTGTATATATATATATATATATATATATATATATATATATATATATATATATATATATATATATATATATATATATATATATATATATATATATATATATATATATATATATATATATATATATATATAAAAGCATTCATACATACAAGTAAAATTAAAAGAGAAAAATTTGTATAACTGTCAACTGCAGTGGCTCAAAAATTAAACTGATTACAAACCATAAAAATATTTGTTTTTTATTCTTCACAAAAGAATGTCACCATTAAAAAACTTATTAACCGAGACATAATCTCAGTTTTTAACATTCCCAACTGCTTTACCACAAAAGAAAGAAAAACAACTGGGATTAACATTATCCATATCTGGTTTTAGCAAACCCTCATAGGATTCTAACTAATTTAATCTTGTCTTCAAAAACTAACTTGCGTATCAAGTTAGAGAAACCTTTTAACAATCTCAACAAATCTTAACTAAAATACTTAAACAAATAATCCAAGCAAATCTTTGTTTTCCAAACTGTATTTAGAAAAATAATTTCCAAAAACAAAAAAGAAGAACATACCTGGTAATTTTCGAAACAAAACTACCTGTCATTTGAGTGGAAACCGTTAAAAAACCTATCATCATGAAACCGCCATCACAAATATTAACATACTGAAAACCCATAACCAAATCTGCAACCTGAATATCCATATCCTTCGATCAAATGACACAAGGCGATGCTCATAGTTTAGGGTTCAAGCAGAGCAATGTCAAAAGAGAATTTCAAAACTAAACTGAAAAGAATTTGACATCCAATTCACTTATTAACCTGTTTACATCAAATAATCATGAAATGCCACGTGACCCCACAACATGACCACAGGTTACATAGACTTCACCCCGCATCATTACCACGGGTTAAGTCAACGTGATACGAAAGACGTCATCAAGGACAAATAAGCCAACACAAATATCCTTTAGAAAAGTTCTCCAAGCCAAATTGAGGAATGGAAGCTCAACCGACATGGAGTAGTGTGAACATGAGGGGCATTCGAGATAAAAATTAAAGATCCAAACCTGTAGATAACAAAATGCTTGACTTCTTCTAATTATCGTGGCTTGAATGTCGTTTTCATGTGGATTTGTTGTATACTCTTTTTGTTGTGAGTTGACTACATTTTTACTATTGTTTGTCGATGACAACATTTTGTATATAAGATTTGAGAATCCCTTCAAAACGTATTTGACTCTTATTAAAAAATAAAATACTTTTTTTATTGAATCAAAACAAAGTTACAAAGAATAATAGTGGATGAGAGATATATAGTCCAATAGAAAACCAAGTATGACAAATCAATACAAGCCAACAAGGGGCATTCCAATGACAAAACACTTTGCAAAGATCCACATGGCAGCTGCTTGGAACAATGGAATGCTGTTCAGCTATTTTCGTCTTTTCGGCCTTGGCTTACATAATGATGTCATTGCTGATTTTATTATGCAAGATGTTTTAAAACATTTGTGTTTACAAATTAGGTATCTTAATGCTCTACCTTGATATAGTTTTTCAGACTTTTTTTTTGGGTTATCTCAGTTTCTAGATCTATCCAATAAATGTTTCAACCATGACACAACTTAGGCAAAATAAAATACTCAACCTTGTACTTCAGTCGTGAGTTTAGATGTGAACATAAATAAGAACCTAAGAATTTCTTTAAACACGGTAAAAATCTTACCATACCTACACCGCCTTTATAAACTTAAATTTCTATTCCTGAAAATTTTTGCTTTTCAGAGAATGTCAGGAAACCCAGTGGAATTTCCTGTGGATGACGACCACCATGACAAATAAAAGCCAAAAAAATTGCCATAATTACCTGTCTATTCATTGCTAAACCTAGACTTATATTTTTAAAAATGTCCAATCAAAGCTAGAGATAGCCTGAATTTACCGGGATATGTTACGAAAATCAGATATTCCTTGATAATCAAGCATTTAATCTCTTTTGACGGCGTAGAACAGTACGTTTTCATTTTACTAAATCTTCTTTGAGCTGTTCAATGGATTTTCCTGCAGGTGTACGACTGTAATATTCTTTTTTGGTTCGTCTTTGTGGCATATCAGCTATCAAATCCCACTGTTTTAGGTGATGCATTGAATAATTTCACTGTGTTTACCGTACGCAGTCAAATCCAAATGCTCAGGGGAATAAATACAAATGGAAACCCTCTGAAAACCTAGAGATCGAGGTACTTTTTTACCGTTTTGTTAGAGATGTTCATTTCTTTAATTAATCGATCTTTTTACCTCATGGTCTGTCTGATTTTAAAGGCGTCCTCTGAATCATGGGTGTGTGCTTGTCTAGGTCGGGAGAAAATCATGCCCCATTTTTCCCAAATGATTTACAAAATGAGGTTCATGGAGATGATTATGCACCACTTTTTCCAAATGAGTTTCATGGAGGAGGTAATACGAAAAGTTTGGATGAGTTGGATGTTCTTAAGCAATCCATGGTTGACTGTTCCAGTGCCATGATTGAAGGCAAGCATGAGCTGAGCAGTCCTGAGAAATTTCAGGTCAATTCAGAAAATCCTGATAGTCAGAACAGCTCTGAATTGGATTGCAAAGAAAATCGAACTTGCAGGTTGCATAAATCCAGGCAGAAAAACATGAAGCGCCGCGAGAAACTGAAAACAAGAAGTAAAAACAGTAGTTCTTGTTCAGAGGAGATTTTTAGCCATGGGTCTTTGAAATATTGTACAGAGAGGCATCTCAATAGCATCTCTGTAGACTGTGAGAATATGGAGGCAGAAACAGGGGAAGAAGATGCTGATTCTGATGAAATTTCATTTGGGCATAAAACAGGGGAAATTCTTGAATTTTTCCGGGAGTATTCAAGCAATACAACTCCTGAATCTCCACAATCAAGACCAAAATTACAGATTTACAGTATATTGGATATCAAGAAGCTTAAATCTATAAGGTTGTCTCAGTTCAGCAAGTCCAGCAGATTTGGTAGTAGCAATTCTGAGACAGAAAGCCCTCGTAGCAAACTGGTTGAACTGCTCATGAAAAATCTGAGTTCTAGGTCGAAGTGGAAATGGAGTGCTGACAAGAACTTGGGTGATATGAAATCTGCATGTGATTATAGTGATAAGAGTGATGGGCAGAAGGAACTGGTTCAAGAAGATAAGAAACATAATGGTGGGAGAAGGCAATGCTTGCTTTCAATGTTTAATGTTGATAGGTCTTTTAGTATTGAAGGAAATACAGAGACCTTGATTTTTGCAGACCATAACAACACCAAAAATGAAGTTTTTAATAACTTGATGGGTGGAAGCAGGGTGGATTTTAGAATCCCAGTAAAGACATTGAGTAATGAGTTTGTTATGTTTAATTTCTTCCCTAATGAAGGAGGTGGCGATTCAGCAAAGCTAGAGCATCAACTGCAAGGTAAATGTAGGAAGGATTGGAGCATTAAATGTTTATAATCTGGAGATAAGATTGTTTTTGCATTCAATTTTGTTAGTTTTAATATCTGAAAATGGGTTAATTTTGACTTTCTTGGTCCTCTAGACTATCTGATCTTGCTAACTTCATTAAAATTATTTTATTCAATCATTCATTATCAAAAGGATGACTGATCTGAAACATTATGCGGTTAGAATTCAGAAACAACCTTAGTACGCTCATCATTTTGTTAGTTTTGTAATGGATCATTCTGATCACAGTACTCTCGCTGATCAATTTTGTTAGCTTTTTAATGGATCATTTTGATAATGGTATTCTATTATAGTACTCTGTTATTCATAATATTCTTTCATTCTGATGATGAATTATGTAGTGTAATTCAAAATCTTAAATTCAAAAAGAAAAAACTAACATTATGAACTGTGAAAATTTCATAGTTCTACAGCTGAAGGATTTCTGAAAATGAATTAAGTTTAGACCTCTTGATCTTTCATTCATCCATTATCCAAAAGAAGAGTGATCTGAGACATTGATTAGAAACAAATACAAGTAGATTTCACAAACAACCTTCTCTACTGTAGATTAAGTGTTTACACATCAGTGCTATAATTTTATCTTCTGTTCAACTACTAGAATGTCATAGTGGTTGTGTCAAAATTTTGACTACATGAACAAATTTGTAGAAGACATGAACAAATTTATTACAACTTTTCCATTCTTCAGGTGTGTGTAGGCGGCTGTCGAGGTTATCTTTGACAGAGGAGGATGCAGCATTTGGTTCACCATTTTCCATTGGTAGAGGGAGAAGATCAAAAGGACCAGAGATTTCCGAGGATCTAATATTAGGGCGAGTGTCAGCTGATGCATTCAGTGATTCAAGCTCTGATCTTTTTGAATTAGAATTCCTTGGGTTTTGAAAAAGGTTTCATCAGTTGAGACTTGGGACTCTGTCTGCTGTCATAGAGCAGAAGAAAAAGGGCAAACGTGCAGACAGTTCTTGCATCGCAGTTGTTTATAATCTGTCTGAATGGGGAGTGAAGATTTCCATTACCATACCTATTTTTTAAGCAGATTTGTTCGAAGGATGGAATTTTTATAACCATACTCTGTAGCTGAAATGTACATATTTTGTTAACAATTTTTACAAGTTATTTACTTCAGCAATTTTGTATCCATCAATTGAACAGTATCACTCCACATTCTCACTCAAGAGTTGGGAATCTAACGGGAATTGATTAATTATATATAAAAAAAATCTTTCAAATTAATTATATAAAAAAATATTTTTTATATAATTAATTTGGAAGATTTTTCTTTCCTTTGAATTAATCAATTTCTGTTGGATTACCAAACTCTTGAGTCCTTTAGTACACGAGAATGTGGGGTGATACTGTTCAATTGATAGATACAAAATCGTTAAAATAATAACTTATAAAAATATTAGACTATTTTAGTTTCTAATTAATGGAGAAAACAATCTGTCTAAATTTTATAGAAATAGAGTTTGTTTAGTAATATGTCAATTTATGTTATCAATAATGTGAGGAATTTGTTGTATATTATGCTCAAACGAAAGATTTTACTGCATTTTGTATATACAATTAAATTAGGTTTTTAGAAAATAATTTTATTTGTGTCAGATTAAATATAAATTGCGAATTTAAGTATGTTTGGGATTAGCTTGTCATTACACTTCAGTCTTTTTGCACTTTTGATTTTATATTGATCTATATACTTTCTTGAAATTATATTTGGAGAAGAGCGCCGACATCTTTAAGTAGGTCTTGGGCGACATTTTGAAATGACAACTTTTTGATCCTTGTGCATAACAAAGCCCATAGCATGAGTTGTTGCTACCAGGAAGCAAAAACAATAGCTGCAAGCAACTAAGTTGCATACAGAGACAACAAAAAAATGGTCCAAATTTGATGTGTTGTTTAAATTTATAGACTATAATGACTACTACTACGATTGTTCTACATTTGTGTTTGTTGTATGTATATGTAACTTTTTAATAACTTTATTGTGTATATAAAGGTTATAGGGTGCAAATGCAAATTATCTAGATAAATGAAGTAAATGAAACAAATGCTTGACAATTTTAATTTTGAGGTTTGTTACTAATTATAATCAAGAGCTTATCCTTGAATATGAGGTTTTAAACATTCAATTTGCAATATTTGTGATACTTTTGTTTTTGGTCAATCTATATATTTATTTTGTGATTATTTGTGGACGGACATATATGAAATTGCATTTCTTTTTTTTTTTCAAAAAAATGAGGGGCTTCATTCTTTTATTTCTAATCATTTGCATATTTGTATGAAATGCATTTGTAGTTAATTACATATCTTTTATTTTTTAAAAGAGTCTCCTCTCATTTAGTATATGTAGATTCTATAATTTTATCATTTGTAGTGCTACACTTATACTTAAACATTAAAGCCCTAATCTATTTTTTTAAAATTTTAAAGTCTATATCACATAGTTTATTCTTATATGTATGGTATTAATTACACAATTCATTTTCATACACATGATGTTAATTATATAGTTCATTTTCATACACACTTTAATCTAGACTAAAAATCCTACAATACATAGTTCATTTTCATACACATGATGTTAATATAGGCTATGAAAACTTACAATTGAAGGGTTATTATTGAATCTTTTGACAATAATTCACCCTAGCAATAAAGTCCTAACCTATTTCTTTCTTTCCAAGTGCACATACACATATACATAGTTCATTTTCATACACATGGTGTCAATTTTTTTCTTTTCAAGTGCATATACATAGTTTATTTTCATACATAGTGTCTAGGCCACAAAATCTTACAAAGTTTATTTTCTAGTTTACAAATAATGTCTAGATCACAAAATAGGCCACAAAATACATAGTTTATTTTCATACACAATGTCTAGGCCACAAAATCTTACAAAGTATATTTTCTAGTTTACACGTAATGTTTAGATCACAAAATCTTACAATTGATCAATACCTCACTCTAGCAATAAAACCCTAACCTATTTTTTCCTTTCCAAGTGTACGTACATAGTTTATTTTCATATTATTCATGGTTTTTAATATAGGCTATCAAATCTTACAAATGAGAGGCTATTGTTGACTCTTCTAACCATATTTCACTCTAACAATAAAAGTCTATTCTATTTCTTTTCTCTTTAAGTGCACATTACATAGTTTATTTTCATAACATGGTATTAAACTAGGCTACCAAAACTTACAATTGATGGATTCTTGTTGACTAACAATAATTCACTCCAACAATAAAGTCCTAATCTTTTTTCTTTTTTCTTTTTAGTGCACATTACATAGTTTATTAGCATTAACTTGGTGGTAAACTAGGCTACCAAATCATACAAATGAAGAGTTTTTGTTGACTCATCTAACAATATTTTTTGTTCTTTGAGGTGATTTCATTCCTTGGGTTCCCTTAAAATATGCCTCCACTAATTTATTGTGCAAAACTTAAGTTGTTTCTATAGTCACAAAAAAACATATGTAGTATGCAAAAATCTAGTGATTTATGTGGAGAAAAAAATTCCAATAGAAAACATGATCCAAAGCAATTCACTATAGTATTCACTAATCAACAAGTACAATACACTTGTAGAGAATATTAGACTTTTAATATGGGTATTGACTACTAGAGAGAGTAGTTCTAGTAGCATAATTAATAGCTATAATATTTATTATGAAACCTAAGTTATTTAAAACACTCAATAAAAAAGAGAGGCAAAACACAAATCATCAAATAGTAATTAAAAAAGCATAGGTTGAAACATTGAAACTGTGGTGCCCAAATCAATAGTAAAAATTCAAGACCCTAATAGCAATATATGTCAATAGCCTAACAGTAACATGTCCTTTATACATCATAAGTTGGTTATAAGAAACTCACCAAATTGAGTGGTTTGTTTTGGATTCACAATATATTCATTCAAAGATGTCTTATAACATCATAATATACATCATAAGTTGGCCAACACGTATAATTCTATCTTACAACTATGTTATGCATGATAGATCCTCTGACACTTTTTGTTTGGGAGATTTGACTTTTAGAGGCCATAGATTTTTCTATAGAAAGTCATTTGAACTCATTTATTTTTTATTTAGAATTTTTTTAGCACTTTCTCTAGTCAAAATCCATTCTATATCCCATCAATTGTCATTTTGTGTTTCGTAGCCTAAAAAGCTACAATTTTGTGTTCTATACAGTAAATATCAAGGTTAAGACACATGTTTCCTAACACCCAATTACCTCAATGTATTACAAAATTGCTAGATTCACAATTTCTACACTGGAAGACTTCTTTTGTTAAATTATTCACACCAATAACATCAATCATACTATGAAGCATATCTACTTGATCATATTTTATCCTAGAATTTGATCATATTTCTTCTCATGTTTTTTTTTATGAAATTACAGACCAATTTAGATTAACTTAAGTAAACAGTAAATACAACTTAATCAAAAAATATGGGAGGAAAAGTCACTCCTTGGAGGTAAAATGGGTAAAAGCCTAGAGTTCAGAGAAACAAGGGCCTAATTCTTGAACAAAAACATCATAAAACAAAATGGGTCTAGCCCAGAAGAGAAACGTCCTTAAGAAGCCAAGACCATAGCCGAAGGAGGTGGAGTTTCTGACTCATCTTTCCTTCCCCATCATGTCTTAGTGTCGTGTTCAGGGTCTAGCAGCATCCATCTATCCGCAACATCCTCCTCCACCTATTTATCCTCATATCATGGAGAAATAGCCAAGGCCAACCTTGGAAAGCCTTTGGACGAGGAGAACCAACCGGTAGTATGTGGTTGAGATAGCCAGCCAACATCTAGTGGTGGAGCCCAAGTGGTACTTGTTGTTGGTGGCCACTATAATGATGATCCACAATGACGTGGAGGCACAAAAAAATTGTGTGGTGAGAGGCAGTGCTAGGGTAAATGTCGACGAGTAGGCTGAGAGCGAGAAGTGTTGGTATGACACCAAGAGAAACTCCGTCCCCAACAATGGTCGCGAGAGATTGAACAACCACTAGAAACAAAAGTCTCTCGAGGAACTCTAGCTACCATACACAAAGCATTGCCCCAATGCTATAATAGTTCTTCCAAGACCGCTTTATCTTCTTGGACCTGTATTTGTAACATCACATTATTGCATATGCATTCTTTAGAATAAATAGATACATTACAATCAATTAAGGCATTTGAAAAAATTGTCACATTTCTATCTTTCCAAATAGAGAAGAGAATTTCCAATTTGAAAGTGTGTCAAAGTTGTAGAAAAGGAAAGGGAAGGCTAGGGTTATCTCCTAGAAGGACCATATGCCAATAGAACATCTGTGGGCAAAATGAGGAAAATAAATCATGGATCCAAGCCCAACAATTTTGAGCCCTACGACAGAACCAAAACAAGTGTAGGAAGGACTAGAACTATCCATAAAATGGATAGAGAGGATCTTAGAGAATACCCAAGTGATGAAGCCAAAACCCTAATGGCAAGACTTGAAAAAGAATACACTAGGCGAAATGTTTCTTTTAAGGTTTAGTGATGGCAGGCCATACAGTGATAAAATGTAACCTCCATGAGGAATGATAACAATGCAAATGCCATCTCTGGTTCAAAACATCCACCATAGGTAAGTGGCCCGAAAGCCAAAGATACCCCTTTTGATGCTTATAACTTTGGAAAGTTATTTCTGAGTACCATCGCCAGTCCTTCCACCAAGGAGTAAGACTAGTGATGCCAATTTTGTGCAAAAGTTCACCTAGCAAAAGAGAAACTAGCAATTCAAAAGTGTCATGATCTTGACGGGTGAGACAAAATTGAGCCTAAGCATCCTCCCAGGTGCAAAGTGACATAGTAGACCTAGAAAAAAGGTCCTTGGGTGTTTGAATTCCATGCTTGTGAAAGCACAGAGCATGAAGACTCATAATTTGTGCAAGAGGAAGACCTTGCATTTGAATCAATGGAGACCACCAAAGATTGTGCTGGTTGAAAGGAAAACCTTCTCAGAATCCTCCACCATTCTAACGTAGCCATGGCTTAGTTGCTTCCCATGCACGCCAAATGCTCTTAGTGAAAAATGATCCTTGAATTTGAACTGGTTCTCGCATGACCAATAAAGTCTGGAGACCAATGTTTTTCCTTGCTAGGTTGTAATGCCCTGCTAGGGAACCCAGGAGAAAATAACCTAAAACATGTTACTAAGTTTTCTGAATAATTTTATTTTTTTAAGAGTTTACAATCAATAAAGAATAACAATGCGGAATCAACATAGCATAAGACAATACACACTCATAAATGTAACTTCTTTACATATTACAAGTCTCAAGGTTTCCATGATGTAGAATTATGTATAGGTTAACTAATCTACTAAGTACAATCCAACACATAATCACATGATATATCTTAGGTTCATTTTAAAACCCAAATTGAAGTATGCCTAATCCTTTACTTAATCATAATGAAAAGGACACAAATCATAAAGTACACTAGCATATTCATTTCAACTGAATAATAAGATACATCTGTTACATCAATGTAGTCAAGGTACATACAATAAGATACAAACTTATACATCATAGTCTTCAAGATAATACAACTTCCACTACACATGTCACAAGGATAGCAATAATACATTACAAGTACATATACATCTTCTAAAATCAATGTCACTAACCATACATGAAATGGAATACAAGATATACATCTCATGAGAAATTCTCCAAGCAAAGAACAAGAAGATAGAAGCAACATCAAGGATCATCCAAGCACAAAGTCATGAACGTCGGATCTCAATGGTAATAGAATCACTACCACCTAACCACGTGGAACCAAGAAGTTCACTCCCACCATGTTGAGGAGATAACACCAGACCTCACTCAAGTAAACAACCAAAAAACAAAGACTCATGCAATGGTACACAAGATAAAACAATAATAAGTGGTTACTGGTGCAGAGCACCTCCCATTTTGATAGGTTGGTGAGTGTCCAAGGTTGTTTGTAGTGTTTTGTGTTGTTATGTGTGGATTGGAATAAGATCCAATGGGTTGGATCCAAAGTGGACAACCTCCATGGTGTAAGAACCAAATGAGCTCATAAGGATCTAATGTGGTCTATATGGCCTATAAAGACCAAATGTTCTATTTTTGTGTAGGTTTGGTTTAGTATATGTCTTAGGACCCTAAATATTCTAACTAGGGTCCTAGAGGTCATCCTCAATCATTGAGTTGACTGAAAGAGTCAAATAGCACTAGATGTAAAAAAAAGTTGCAAGCAACTTTGAAAAGTTTCTCGAGCAACTTTTGCAACTTCTTGGCAAGAAGTTGCCAAATGAAGTTAGAGCGGTTGTAACCACTCATGCTTGGTATATGAGCATGGATTCGATGAATTTGAGAGGCTAATGAAGTTTTGGATTGCTGATCATCATTGTGTACTTTATGTACGGAAGAGAGACTATGATTCCTTCTAATTCGCATTATTATTTATTCCTTGTACGGCCCTGTACGGATTGAATCAGGCGATTAGGACCCATGGTGGTGTAGAGATTTATTTTATCTTTCTTATACATTGTTTAGTTTGATTTCAAGTTTGTGCGGTGTAAGTTGTAGTAGGTTTTTAGTCAGTGGTCTGTAAGTCCCATTTACAGAGCCTCAATGCTAAAGATGGCTCTAACCTGAGCATCACTGGTGGAAATGGCTGAAACCATAGGGGATGAAAGGTTAGAGTATGTATATAGTTTTTTAGTTTTCATTTTTATTGTTGCAATGAAATTTCTAGACCAAGTAAGAATCCCTATGGCTGACTGTTAGGAACAGGTGAGCCTGGACAGGATAAAGAAGGAATTGGACTGAGCACCCATAATCTTGGAGGAAAGACTTAGAGGCATGTGTGGAATCCCTAATGAGTCTCCTTAAAGGATCAAAAGGTGGGAGAAGGTGAATCGAAGTTTGAAGACCAATTTGGTGGCCATTTGTTCAAACTGGTCCAGAGGCCTAATTAATAGGCTAAAAACTAGGGCCTAATGGTAACTAGGGTTATGGGTGCAACTAGAAGCTAAGATTTTGGATTTAGATAGTGTTGGTAGATACCTTGAATATTTTCAATGTCTTCTATGGGGTTGTTTGGAGGATTTGGGAGCATTAGGTTGAAAATATGAAATTACTATTGGCAATTTGGCTGAGTTGGTTACATAGATGTTATCATTATGGCAACATATGATCTACATGATGATCGCATAGGTCAGAGAGCTAGTATGTTAGAGCGCAATGCGAAATTGTCTAAGTATGAGACAGTGTTTTTACCAGTGAACCTGGAGACAGTTTTTGTTTGCGGTGTTGATTGGAGTAAGTTCAGTGCTTGCGCACTTGAACATATACTCTATGATGACTATTGAAGACTCATCTCAGAGCACAAGTTAGTACGACATGTACGGAAGAAGTTATGACAATTTTACTAAAGACAGTGGCAAACTGACAGGACAGAATATGAAGACAAAATTGTTAAAGAGTTAAGGGATTATTTTGTTTATCAAAATAATGACTTAACAATATAAAGGGATGACATCCTAGATGTTAACCCTTGGATAAAGTTATTTTTAATATGATAGCCGACTGGAAAGTTATTAATCCTAATAACTTGTATAAATGTAATGTAATCAAGAAGTAATATGTAGAGAGATATATGATGCATATGTAATAGCGATAGTGAAAGATCAGCGAAGAGATATTGATGCAAGCAGTATAAGGTTATGTACCTTAACCTTCTTTTGTAATCAGTGTATATTGTACATTACTTGTTTGGGCAGTGGGCTCATCTAGTAATCACTTTCTGTACTGCCAACTCCTAATAGGGTTGAGGATTCTAACAAGGCCTATAGTCCCTTAATCAAGATTGAGACACTATATGCATGTAATAGACTCCTAATAGGGTCAACATCCTTAACAGGATACTTTTGATTAGTGGATCTTTGTGGGTACCATCCCCATCGAGGTTTTCCCTTGGTGAGGGTTTCCTCGAGAATAAATAATGTGTTATAAGTTCTTTAATTTTATTGCTATGCATGTTGTTTAGCTTCTTATGTTATGCATGTGTTAAGATAATCTGTTATATCCATAATTGGGCAAAAGTAAAAGTTTATAGAATACTGATTCACCCCCCCCTCTCAGTATTCCCTATTTCTAACAATTGGTATCAGAGCTTAGTTACTCGGAAAAGAATCATTCAAAGAAAGCCTAGCAGCTTGAGTAAGATCTCTATGGATATGGATCAACTACAGAAGAATCTTGAAGAAGCTCTTGAACAGATTGACTTGCTTACTATTGAAAGAGACACTTTGAAAAGAAAATATGATGATGCAAAGAACCTCATTGAGATACTGAAAAACAAGTTGGAAGATCTGAGATCTGAAAAGGAATCCGAAGTTTTTATTGAAGATTATGATGACAATTTAGAAAAAGAAAATGAGATCCTTAAGAATGAATTGAAGATAGAAAATTTGAAGCTTAGTTTGAAAGATGGAAATGGTAAGAATGAAGAAAATCTGAAATCTGAGAATAAAAGTCTAAAGACTGAAAATGAAGGACTAAAATCTAAACTTGGTAAAGTAACATCTGAACTTGAGAAAGTCAATTTACAGTATGTTGAACTTGAGAAATACAATAAAATTGTGAAAGGTGAACTGACTCAATCCAAACAACAACTTGAAAGGCTATATTCAACTAGTGAGAAGATTGATGAACACATATCTTATCAAAAACCATTCTATGATAAGATTGGTCTTGGATTCAACACTTTTAAGCAAATGAAGAAAGCAAGGAACAAGATCTGAAAATATCTGAAAGCATAGATGAGAAGAAGTCTGATGAGATTAACAAGTCTGAAGATACACCTAAAGAAGAAGAATCACCTAAGCAAGAGGAATCACCCAAAGGTATGCAAAGAGAATTCAAAGGTAGATGTTTTGCTTGTAATACTATTGATCATATGAAGAGAGATTGCACAAGTAAGCAATTCAAACCTCTTAATGGTTATTGTTATAATTGTCATGGTTTTGGACATAGAGCTATTGAATGTAGGAAACCTAAATTTATTGAGAATAATGATGGTAGTAGAATGTTTAGGAATACTAACAATGCAGATAAGAAACTTGCTGAAGATATGAACAGAAGAAATGGAGTAATATGTTATAGATGCAACAAGGTTGGACACATTGCTAGAAACTGCAGATCACAGATCAATCAGCCTGGACCAAGATATGGAAACAATGGAATTGTTTGTTAGATATGCAACAAGATTGGACATACAACAAGGTTTTGCAGAATGAATAATAGAGTTTTTCATCCTAATCCTAATCCCATAAATCATGCAAGAAGAAATGAAGATGCAAGTAATAGTCAGAAAGGATGTTGTAGTAATTCAGATAAAGTGAAGTTTATCAAAAGTACAAATCAAGGAGACATTCAACATTGAAGGTAATCAAGAAGGTGAAGCATTAAAAGGTAAGAATGAATCTTTACCTGACCCATCTCAAAGTACTTAATTTATGAAAATTGCAGTAGAATAGGAACTTAGATTAGTGTAGAAGTAGATGTATGATGAACTGAGTCTTGTGCAGTTAATGCAAGGTAGTATATGATGTTCTAATGCTATGGTTAAGAGCACAAAGAAAAATATTATGTTTTGCGAGATCGCAAGAAGTTTTAAGTTTTGCAGGTTAGCAGAATTAGCTTTTTGGAAAGAAGCGGCAAAAGAATTGAATGCGATGTCAGATCTAAGTAAGATTGAATTAATAAAAGGTCATGATTAGTATTATTTGATCATCAAAGTGAATTCAAGTGTTAAGGAGATCAAAGAGCAATGATTGGAAGCATTTTTCAAGGATTTGGAGAAGAATTTTGTGCCGAATCTACGCAAGCCCTAAAATTATGAAATTGAGGTATTTTACTTGACAGATCTTTTAATCAGTGAATGAATTAGAAGAAATCATGGATGTTTCTTTAATTCACAATGTTAGAGATAAAAATAGACCTAAGTTGAAAAGGGAACCAGTAGAACCCTTGGAAGATGATCCTAGGTTAGCTTTATCATCCGTACCAGACAGAGTTTTACATCTAGAGAATGTTAAAAGTTATCTTGGATGCAAACTAGAGACTATCAGTGATAGTGATTTCACCAAGGAATATCAAAAGATCTACAATCAGGACATGACATTTAAAGAAGGATTTGAACATTTGAAAGATAATGAAATCATTAAGTATGCATTACAGTATGAATTTGACAATGAAGAATGTACTAAGATAATCTTAACCAGAATTCATATTGGGAAGTTTTGGTTAGAAGATAGAGTGATAGATATCACAACTGATTTGATTCATGAATTTACTGGACTATCTAAAACTGGAGCCATTCCTTTAAATGAGAATAACATGAGGAAAATATTCATAGACAACACAAATTCATCCTATAATAGTAGAGGAATTGTGATTAGTAAGATTTAACAAGATGATGTCAGATACTTATGCAAGATCCTAACCACTAAGGTTTGTGCAAATTCAAGAGAGGATGACATGGCAGCTGGAATGATACATGCAACTTATCTGATGTGTGTTGACAAAGTACAAGTTGATATGTGTGAGATTTTGAGAATTCAACTGTTTGAGAATTTGGAAAAGATTAAGAAAACTAAGTATACACAGTTTAGATTCTCATCCTTAATCACCTATATGTTTTTTCATCTATTGAGAAGATTTCCTTACACCATTGGAAATGACTAGAATGATGGCCAAACTACAATGGAAAGGATTAACCTAGTGTATAGAAGGCATGTTATTGATAAAGTGAATGAGAGTGCAATATTGGTAATCAAGACATTTCAGGATATAGTGTCTAGCAGATCAAGGATCCCATAGTCTCTTGTGGAGAAGTACAAAAATGAGATATGTTTCATGGTTGATACTGACTTTACCTACATTGAAGCAGTAGAACCTAGAATAGAGTTCATAGACCCTCTTGGCTATGAGATATCTGGGGTAGAGACAGAAGGATATGTGAGCAGGTTACTTAAGTGCAAGTTGGACACTCACTGTAATAGGTTTGGAACCTTTGAGGAGAACTTCAACTCCGCAAAGACCTTACTTGAAGAGAAGCAGTCAAAGAAAAGAGTTGAGAGTACTATCAAGAAAATTCTAAAAGATACAGGGATGACTGAGCATGAATTCTTGGTAGCAAAGAAAACATCAACAACAATCAGAGGTATTAGACAAAAATAAGTTTTGTCTATTCCACCTTTATCATCAATTGCAGCACAACAAGAAGAAACACAAGTTAGGGTGAAAGTTGAAGAAATTGAGAAGGATCAAGAAGCAAGGATATCCACTAGATCCACTTCCTCCAAACCTAGCAAAAGAGTAAAAGAGAGTGCTACTGGACCGGGTAAGAGACAGAAAACATTAGTGCAACCAGTTCCAAGGAAAATTGCAGAAATCAAAGATGATGGCACTTCTATTAAGAAGAAAAATTGGAAACCTAAAGTTGAGAAGCTTAATGAGTAGATCATTCAGGATGGAGACATTACAAGAATGAATAAGTATTATGAACTCTATGATTATGTAGAGAGATTAAATCTGGAAAATGTAGTGGTAAAGCATATGATTTTGTCTGATAAGAAGTTTGATACAATTCAGGGTAAGATACCTAACGATTTGTACAATAAACTTGTGAATAGGAAGAAGAGAGCATCAGAGGAAGACACATCTATTAGAAAAAAGCTTGTAAGAAATCTTTGTGTTGTAAAAGATGAAGCACACTTTAGTCAGATCATGAAAGATTTAAGCACCCATTTGAGAACCAAGAAGAGAACCATTCAGATTATGGGAGGTAGATATGAAGAAGTTAATTCAGAAACAAAGCAAGCAATCATCAAGGTTATGTCAAAAAATGTTGGAGAACCATCAGTTGTAGCAGAGCAAGTAGGTGAAACAGAAAAAGAGGACATTCCCTCTCCACCAACCATTAACATTGAAGATGAAGTCATGCATGTAGAAGGAACGAAGATCACCTTGGATACTGATGATAATGTATTCAAGAATCTGAAAAACATTGTTGACAATTCAGATTTTGAAGAGCAGGAGACTACCAAAGGAGAAGAGAAAACAGAGACCATAGTCATAGAACCCTTAGTGATAGAAAAACAAGTACCTATTCCCACTAAAGAAGATATCAGTCTTACTCCTGAGACTGGAAAGAAGAATCAGATTGGATCTATGATTGATCATTTGGGAAAGGAAGTAGATGATGATGATCAGATGGAATTGATCACATCCTTGAACAAGATCATTGGAAAGAACAAGAAAGTAAAAAGTCTTGAAGGATGCCTGAAGGAACTTACTGAGAAGTTACAAGGCATTGTAACTACACAAATTGCAGAAGTTGACCCTCTGGAGAAAGCAAAGAAAGTGATGAACACTTTTGATAGTGAATTCACAAATTTATCTCATATAGAAAAAGTGAAAGCTCAAGCAGCCTATGAGGCCAAAATGCTTTTGAACATTAGCCAGAATATTAGGAATGATATCAACAATCTTGATATCTGTATAAAGGACTTGATGAAGAATTTGGAAAGAGGAAAATCTTTGTACATCCAGTGTACAAAATCAGAGACCTTGACAGCAGAAGAAGATCAGAAGATGAAGATGAAGGAAGTAGAAATTCAGAATGAAACTAACTTTCTTTCAAGCCCCAATGTGAAGGTATTTGATGTTGAGAAGAAAATTCGTAAGATATATGATGAAATCATAATTTTGCAAGATGAAATAGACAGGAAAATGAAAAGATTCACTCTTTTAAGAGAGCACACTTCTATGAAGTTAAGTATTATTGAAGGAAAATTGGAAGAATGTCTTTCAACTAAGACATCTTTTCAAAAGTTTAACTTTGAGAACCTCCAAGCATGTGAGATAGCATCTTATAGATTGTGCGCACTACTCAATGTGGTAGATTCTATTAAGAAATCATGGGAGAAGAAGTTAGAGGCTATAAAGATTGATTTTGCAGATTGTGTTGCAAGCCTACCGGCTTTGCAATATTGAATTACGGTATAATATTTTTGTAAATACAATTTTGTAACCCTCCTTACCTCTATTTTGTCATTGTTGTCAAAGGGGGAGAGACATATAACCGAAAATTGATAAGAAAATGATAAGGATTGATACTCTTAGGGGGAGTACTATATTAGAGATAAGTTTTATTTTGGAGTTATAAGGATAGTATATATTTTATACTATGGCCACAATTTTGAGATTTTGAAGTTGTAGACTTAGCCAATTTTCTCATATGTTGCCACCAATGACAAAGGGGGAGATTGTTGGCAATTTGGCTGATTTGGTTACATAGATGTTGTCATTATGGAAAAATATGATCTACATGATGATCGCACAGGTCAGAGAGCTAGTATGTTAGAGTGCAATGCGAAATTGTCTAAGTATAAGACAATGTTTTTACCAGTGAACCTGGAGATAGTTTCTATTTACAATGTTGATTGGAGTAAGTTCAGTGCTTGCACACTTGAACATAGACTCTATGATGACTATTGAAGACTCATCTCAGAGTGCAAGTCAGTACGACATGTACGGAAGAAGTTATGAAAGTTTTACTAAAGACAATGTCAAGTTGATAGGACATAATATGAAGACAAAATTGTTAAAGAGATAAGGGATCATTTTTTTTTTATCAAAAGAATGACTTAATAATATAAAGGGATGAAATCCTAGATGTTAACCCTTGGATAAAGTTATTTTTAATATGATAGCCGACTGGAAAGTTATTCATCCTAATAACTTGTATAAATGTAATGTAATCAAGAAGTAATATGTAGAGAGATATATGATGCATATGTAATAGCGACAGTGAAAGAGCAGCGAAGAGATATTGATGCAAGCAGTATAAGGTTATGTAACTTAACCTTCTTTTTTAATCAGTGTATATTGTACATTACTTGTTTGGGTAGTGGGCTCATCTAGTAATCACTTTCTATACAACCAACTCCTAACAGGGTTGAGGCTTCTAACAAGGCCTATAGTCCCTTAATCAGGACTGAGACACTATATGCATGTAATAGACTCCTAACAAGGTCAACATCCTTAACATGATACTTTTGATTAGTGGATCTTTGTGGGTACCATCCCCACCAGGGTTTTCCCTTAGCGAGGGTTTCCTCGAGAACAAATAATGTGTTATGAGTTCTTTAGTTTTATTGCTATGCATGTTGTTTAGCTTCTTATGTTATGCATGTATTAAGATAATCGGTTATATCCATAATTGGGCAAAAGTAAAAGTTTGTAGAATACTGATTCACCCCCCCCCTCTCAGTATTCCCTATTTCTAACAATTACACCTACTAGGAAATGAGCCAATTAGGCCTCCTAATGAATTTGGTAACAAAAGGCTTGGTAAAGTATCCTGAAGTGTGGGAAAGGGTTCTAATGGACTTTTGAAGAGCCAAGGACATAGTTGAGAGTCTATGTGATGTGTGGGAAGATCCTAAGCTAGATTTTGGGGTCCTAGAGGGGAGATCTAATGAATAAGCCTAGGGAATTGAGGGGCTAGTTAAACCTAGGAGTCTTGATTCTTCTACAAATCAACTATACCTTGCAGCGAAAACTTTAGTGGCGATTATTCGCCATTTGGAAAATGTCGCCTGTCGAAAACCCGTGAATTGGCAAATATTTTTCCCATATGGGATTGACCCTATCGCCCCGCATTTATTAAAATTGGGTCCAATGCTTGGGTCCATCGCCCAATGGTTTATTTAATTTTGTCTATTTCTTTCACATTATCGCCAATGGCATATATGTTTTGGGCACAATATATTTTTAACATTCACCTATAATTTCAAAGCGGCCCCAAATGGAGGGCCTATATTTGCCAATAGTTATATATATATATTTTTAGGCAGCCCCAACTTCGCTAGCCATTTTACGAATGACCCATAATCACTTAGGAAATAACACAAGACGTGTTATAATTACACAGGCTTCACCAAATATTTGGACACCGACCTAATACCTCCCACCTAATTCACCAAAAAATATTAGTATAAATACATTCATACATCAGTGTTATTGTACACAATTTGGATCGGTTCAATTTGATCGATAGCGAAGTTCAGACTGTTGAGTCTTGACTGATTTGGTGAGTCGTGACTGCAATCAAATTTGAGGCAAATGTAAGTGATTATTATTCCGCAACTATGTAAACATTGTATATTATAGTTCTATTGTCATTTGTCACTTCTTCAACAAGAATAAGGGTAAGGCTTCGGCATATAGGGAAAGCCAAGAGAGGCCAACAAAATGCATAACCTTATCATCGTACTTTGGTCATGGTGTTGGAAATGTTTATGGCCAAAATCAGGAAGCTACTTCATCACAAGAAGATTTTCAAGATTCACAACCTGAGGCTGAACCTACACGACATATTGAAGAAGTCAACAAACTTGATATCTCAAATCACGATGAACTTGAAGAAGATTTTCAATTAAATACCCAGAGTAGCCATAATGATATAATTGACTTGGATGAGACTGAGAATGTCAGAGAAGATGATGGTGCAGGGAAGAAAAGAAAATACAAATCAAAGAATGATAGAATGTGGGATCTGTCGAGGAATTTTCAAGTAGAATGGGTGTCAAAGTATCCATTCATTGAACCAGTGGATAACCCAATTGAAGGGGAGCCTCCAGTAGAATGCAGATGTAAGATTTGTAGCCAGATAAATAAGAAGGAAAAGAGGTTACAGCTAAAAATTGACACCATAGAGAAGCATATGGGTAAAGTTACGAAAAAAAAACCATAGATGGAGTTCAAAAATCAGTGATAAGATGGAAAACAAAGTAGGAATCTCAGCATGTTAGGAATGCAAAATTATATGAATTTCGGCATAATATAAAGACGAAGCTTGGTGAAGTTAAAGGCTCTATTGAAGCTTATTTTGGAAAAGCATTGGAAGTAGAACTAATGGGAAAAGCTGTTCAATTAAGTGTTGTGTTTAATATTCTGAGCAGAGGGTGTCCTATGATAGACTACCCATCATTGAGTGCTTTATTACACTTTCTAAAAGTTCGTAACTATCCTAACAGTCACTGGTCAGTAAACAGTGGATGGGAATGGGCAAGTTGTCTTGTCGAGGTTGAAAACGAGGATCTGAAGGCAAAAATTAAAGAGTCAAATTTTATTGGATTGTCTTTAGACTAGGTTATAGTAGTAGACAATACTTCCTAGGTATGCATGCATGTTTATATTGTACAAAATTTTGTTCGCCAACCTCATCTACTAACTGTTGCTAAAATGAGGGATAATGCGATAGCAAAAAATTTATTTGAACTAGTAAAGAGTTCTCTAATTGAATATGGAGGTATAAATGACATGACCATTGCCAAAAAGCTGGTTTGTGTTGGAGTGGATGGAGCTTCAGTAATGCAAGGCCACAGGGGCGGTCTTTGCACAAAGATACAATCTTCTTGTGCACCCTACGTTACTCCCATTCACTGCATGGCCCACAGAATGAATCTAGCTTTTGGAGTTGTCAGCAAGCATGCTCCAGTACAAAAAATTGAAGCTTTAATCAAAGAGCTCTACCAATACTTTTGTCGAAGTCCGAAATGATTGAGGGAATTTCAACACTTTGCCGAAGGACTAACCGACGGGAACAAGCTTCTTAAGGATAATGGTGCTAGATGGATCTCTTTGGATGGACCAACACATCGAGTTTTTTCAGGATATCAAATGTTGCTTGGTCTAATGAACTCAAGTTGTGACGAAGCAGGGCAACCAAAATTTCCTAGGCTACTGGCAATGTTAAGTAATGTAGAGACATTGTTAACATTAGCAAGTCTTCTCCCCATGCTTGAGGAAATGAGAAATTTAATGAAAAAGGCCCAACAAAGAGATATGTATATTGCAAAATATGTTGTGCTGCATAAATTGACATGCGTGACGCTTGATAATCTCTATCAATTATGTGTCGATGATGTAAAATTTTCTAGCTGGTTGAAAATCACAGATTTGGACAATCCTAATAAATTTTTAAAAATCGGTTCAAACAGGGAGTTATGTGCAGAAGTTCATGGAGTTGAGATACCAATGCACTACTTTGCCAAGATCGAGTCCGAGGAACTAGGAAAGAACCCCATGAGGTGAGTATCAAGTATTAAAAGGGAAGACTTTACCAAGATTGTTGACTCTATAACAACTTCTATGAAGCACATTGCCTTTGATCTTTCTGCACAAATTAGAGCAAGATTCCCTATAGTCAAACTACTTGAATCGATGGCTATTGTGTTTCCTTGATTTTGGAATCTGAATAGTCTAAAAGATTTTAAAACTAAGCTACTAACTTTAATAGATCATTTTTGCAAAACCAAAGAGTTAAATGGAGTAACTCTAAATGGAATTTTAGATGCAAATCATTTGAGAGAGAAATCAAGTCATTTTTCACTAACAATGAGGGAACAATATAATATTATGCAGAACCCTCGCGAAGATGGATCGACATCAAGGCTTTGGAAAAATCTAGCTGAGAGCGAATTGTTCACTGATTCAATATCATAATATTTCAAGCTTGCTGATTTATGTCTGACCATGATATTGGGGTCGGTGGAGGATGAGAGACTTTTCAGTGCTTTGGGATTCCTAAAGTCAAAGCTAAGAAACAAACTAGACAAGAATCTGGAAAATTGCTTGAGGCTCTATACATCCAGGTATGAAGTCAATGCTTTTCCTTACGAAAGGACACTAAAATTGTGGAGGAAGAAATGTCAGAGAAGAGGGCTGGGCAAAATTTCAAACCAAAGTGGGACTGGGAGTGGGAATGCCAGAGACAATGATGTCATTGACTCATGTATTGGTACCGGTACTGCTAATGGTGAACATCAATTAAGAGGTGGTATGCAGAGTGAAGAAAAAATATTGAAGAACCAAGGAAGCTATGAAGTTGATGGTGTTGAATCCGATGATCTCAATGATGATATGATGTGGCAACTTGAAGTTGAACCATTGTAGAAGTAGTAGGTCCTAGGTATTTATTAAGCTTTTTCCTAAAGTCTACTATCAGTTTCTGTATCTCATCATCAATCATGCATAATAGCATATTCCAATGTCAAAAACATGAATGTGGTTGATAATGTCATCAAGATTCAATTCCACAATTAATAATGGTTTTCATTTGCATTATTCAGCTCATATGGTATAATTCTTGTAGATTTTTCATTTTTTTTTTTACAACATAGCAATTCATATGTTACAATTCTTAGAGTTAGAAATACCGATTCTCATTAATTTAATCACAAATATGATACAATGTAACAATTCATTCATTAATACTATTAAGAACAAAACTCTGTCATTCTATTTACAAAAGTCAATGACTCAATACCCATTGGCAATTTCACACATTGCCCAATTTCAATTTCATTACCCTAAGAAAATGACCCTGAATTCCCTTTTATAGAAACAAGGGAGCAACAAAAGCTTCGGGTTGATTTGCCTAATGTGAAGTCTCAAAATCTAAATCAATAAGACAACTACAAGTCTACAACATCTCTACAAATTTAGTTGTACATTTCTGCATTTGACAGGCCGGTTTAGTAAATTAACATTGGCAATAGCATCTGCAAGACTGCAACATTGATCCTGTTCAAAAAACAAAGTTCAAGCTTGTTACTTTAAACTCAATTATAGACTCTAGTATTTAGGATAATATCAAAGATATACACTAAAGATATAGAGATGATTGAAACTGAAAGTACTTTCACATACTATGATTGATGAGAACAAGATGATTCTATCAGTTTCTTTAGTATGCTCCATTCTTTGTCGGTTGGAAGGGAAAAATTTGTGATGTTATAGTAAATGACCTGCATCCTTGTCAACCATTCATACTTGGAAGAGTGAGTTGAAAACAATGTTCCTTCCATTACTACATTCAAATTTCTAAATGTTTTGACGTACTTTGCAATGCCTTCATGAGTTATGTCCTGAGGAAGGTTTCCTAAATCAGATGTGATTGTGTCCAATTTTTTTTTGTAAGCTTCTCTTCAATCAAAATTTGTTGATGAGTATTCAGGTCTAGGACTCGGCAAACTAAGAGATATCAATTTTGTTGTTTTACTATTCATCTTGGTGAGCTTTGGCCTGAATAAGGAAAGAGTTTCATTTGCTTCTGTTAGTTTCTGACATTTTTGAAAGATAGAGGTCGCCTTTATTGTTGCACCAACGCGGTCCTAAATTCCCTTGCTTGCCAAATGCCTGTCACTAGTTCTATTTATTTCTTGCATAATCTACTTTACAATTTTCTGTCTCTGACAAAAACTTTTGTTCTTCTCAATGTGCTCTTTCAGTTTCCCAAAAACATTTGTAAGAGTTTCATTCAGTTCAAACCAATCACACAACCTATCACCAGACATCTTTATTTTCCCCCAAAAGAATTTTTTTATTTTCTTGACTATATTATTTACATGGTCATTCAAGATGTTTTCATAATTTTTAATTGTATTATTTGCCTTCTTTACGTCTTCTCTCATTTCTGAGAACTTGTGTTCACTATGTTGTCTTATTTGCTCTGCTTTCTCTTCCCACTCTTTTGCTTTCTCTTCCCACTATTTTGTTTTTACACTCTCATTTTCCAATTCTTTCTTTAACTTATTGTTTTCCTTTCTCGCATTCTCCAAGTTTTTGTATAAACTTAATGAAGAGGATTTTTCATCCTCAAGTTTTTTTTCGCTTTGTTCCAATTTTTCCCTCGAAGTTTTTAGTTCTGCGTCCATATGTTCTTGTTGTCCAATTGCTTCTTTAGAGGATGATTTTTTTATCCTTCTCTCTAATTCTTTGCACCTATTTTCTATTGCTTTCTCAGTTGCCTTTACATTTTCCAGGTCTGCCTTTAACTTATCTATTGTGCCCCAAAGCTTTCCTTTCTCTCTCTCCAACTTCATTAGTGAGCTGTAGACCACTTGGTTGGTCATTTTTGACACATTTATCTTGTCCACATTTTTAATTTTTGATAAATCCATTTGGAGGGTGCTAACTTGAAATTGAGATGGATCTAACTGACTCTTTGGTGGATTGTTATCTCTAGCTAGGAGCATAACAACCATGAATTCCATCATATATTTATTTGGGTCATATGTGGGAAATAACCTATTGGATGTAGGTTCTACATCACGAGCTGCAACAACTGCTTCCATCTTCATTGTCTTACTATTTTGTGTATTCCTATTTTTTGATTGTTCATAGTTAGTTACAAAATCATTGTAACGAAAATAAGGGTTTTGTGACACAATTGAATGTTTGAATGGTGAAATAGAACTTGCACTGATGTACGAGCTTCCACCTATGTTGCCTGTGGTTCTACTAATTCCACCATGAGGATTAGCAACACCTTGACCCATTACAAGTGGAGTTTTTGGACTGTTCTGAGGGTTTTGTCCTGAAGGTTGGGCAATTGTTGGACTCACAGTCACCATTTCCATTATTGTACTAATACTTGTCATAACCTTTTACTTCTTTACACTACCTTGATCTCTGGGAATAATTATTTTCGTGTCTATCGGTAATGTCCTTTTCGGACCACTAGTTGTAGTTGTACCCATGATATCCATAGCTGTGGGAGTGGAAATTGATTCAGATTGAATTTGAGTGCTTGGAATAGGTGGAACTATATTTGAAGTTGGAACTAATGGAATTGACTGAGTTGATGAATATGATGATTGAACTCCAAGCCCAAGGTCTGGTTTCTCACCATGTTTTGGTGGAGCCAGTAGGTCAGGTGTAGACCAAACCCCTTGTCCACTGGGACCCATACCACCAAAACTTGGGTAGCCCATTTTTTGTATAATATCTACCCCTTCATATATTTATCTTTTGTGGACTCATCAACTCCTTTAGTAATTGTGGGATTCACACTAGATGTGGGATTCATAGAATCCTGGTCATAGTCATCATCATCGGTGACATATGATTTAGCTAGACGCTCCTTATTCCACAAGTTGTTAAACATTTTATCCTCTTCCACCTCATAAAGATCTTTAGAGGTCTTTGGCTCGCCGAGATTCTTCCTCATTTCCCAAAAATCATGAATTTTGGTTCGAGTCCAATTATCATCCATACATTCATCCATTAGGTCATTTGGAATAGATTTTGTAGATGGTTGAGCAACTTTCTGGTAGAAATTGTACGATGTCATGGCCTACACTTTTCCTTTCTATTTGTGCAATGCCATAACTTGTGATGACAATTCTTGTATTGACATATTATTTTTAGCAGCATATTTCTCCATCTCTTTTTTGACCTCGTCCCAAGAATCCATGTTTTTAATTTTTTCAATCAATGGCATACTTTCATGTTGACATTTTCTTGCAGAGTTCCCATTCTCTCTAAGATTTGTTCCAATTATGTTGAGTGGATCATACTGCCCGTGACTGTCAACGTCAAAGCAAAAAATTGTAAAAAAGGCTTGTGCCACTTTGAATCCTCTTCTCTCAAATGTGAACCCTCCAAATGAGAAAGGCAAGGAAGGAAATATCATTTTCTTTTGCTGACCATTAAAGAGTACATATGTGCTCTCCATCTACTGTACATATTCCAATGCAAATACCCTCTTCGTGACATGTATTGGAAGTTTGTAGGGTTCTACCACTACATCGTAAAACCTTAACACTGTGTACTCTTCCATGAAGTACCAGTCAACCAATTGTATTTTACTTCCAAGTTGAATTAAATCTCTACAAGTAGCAGACAATCTAGGCATTGGAGTGCCTGTAATTTTATCGTACATTGGTGCCAAAAAGAAGTCTACAAAATTATTGTAGTTCCTTTTGTTATCAATCATTCTTATCTAAGGTGTCCACTCATATATTGGATTTTGGCCATGACTACAAAGCTTGTTTGTTTGAAATATTGCATGATGCTTTCCTAAGAGAAGATAGCACAAGTAGGTTGTGAATCTAAATGTCTTATGTGAACCTATTTTAATCATTAGTAATTGTTCTTGCATGCAACAAACAATGCGCTCAATAAAATAATATTTTATTGGTTCTTTTTCAAAATGAATATGAAAAAGCATTTCAATAATGTTGGCACCCACTTATTTGTTACTATCCAATCCAAAACAAAATGCTAGCAAGGAAATACTGTCCTATGCCCATGGCACAAAAATTTCATAATCATAAGGAGGCTTATGATCTGGACTCAGACTACAACAACTTGTTATTCCTCTGATATAATAATCTCTTTGTGTTGCATCTAATTTTTCACAATCCTCTGCCAGCTTTCCCAGGTCAATGTGCACATTTGAGTTTTGTTGTTCAAACACTAGGTTCAACAAACTAGCAAATTCACTCTCGGTTATGGACAAAATTTCCTCCTGAGTATTTTTATTCACAATTGCTTTTCTATTTTCATCATAATATTTGGCGTAGACCATGACAATTTCTAGGCAAGGGAATACTTGAGGTAATGCCATGCGTGCCGACCCAACATTCCATGATGCAATTTTATTTGTTGTTGCATTTACCATGGGGTTAAATGAAGAAAATTTTGAACCCTTATTTGGATCGTTCCACTTGTTTTCAAGTGCAAATCCAATTTCCATTATTCCCTTATTTCCATGAATAACATGATCATAAATATCATGGAATAAATTGGTGAAGCCTGGTGTTTTAAGAAGATTGTGGAATTCTATTATTTGACTTGGCTTTTTACTCATAGTCTTATTCTTGATATTTTTTTTGCCCATCGTGGTAAGCTGGTAACCTAAACCGGTATCACTATTTACTCATAGGAAAATTCAAATATTTATACACAGCTGCAAGCCTACAATTTATAGGGGTGATTCAAAATTAAACCCTAACAAGTATCAGACTAATTTTTCTTCTATAATATAAACAGTAAAGTTGAAAAATCAAGAGATTTGAAAAATTTAAAATGCGGGACCTAGATGTTCAGGATTTTAGTAGTTACCTGTTACCCTTAGTTTCAATTTTTGCATACTATGACTGGGAAGAGACTCGAGAGCTGAGAGACTTTGTTGATTTCCTCGAACCTCAATCCTCAACCTATAAATTTATACTACAGACTACTTAATAACTTATACTTATAAATGAAAAATTAGATTGGAAACTTAAAGCACAAAAAGTGTACAATCTACAGTTGTCACACTTGTCACTGACCATGTGAGTGGACATGTGTCATGAATATAAAATGGGTTTGTAAAGAAGCTGTATTTCTTTTCCCTTTCGGCCTGAAATACAACTTTAGTCATTGATCTACAATCATCCAACGATCATAATGTCAATGTAATGTTAGTCACTATCTGGTGTGGTGGCACCGTGGGTCCCATTAATTCACCTTGTCTCCTGATGGCTGAGTCACCTCACGAGTCAGACGTGTCACATCATCATCAAATGATATTGTTGGTAAGCCATGTGAGAATGTGAGTGGAACATGTTTAGTGACACATGTCATGATTCCAGAACGGGTTTGAAAAGATGGGGTTTATTTTTCCTTTCAACTCGAAATACAACTTCAGTCGTTGATCTACAATCATCCAACGGTCATTATGTCATTGTTAGTCACTATCTTGGGAGTGCACTGAGTGGTGTGGTGGCCCTGTAGGTTCCATTAACTCACCTAGTTAGGCTGACTCACCTCACGAGTCAGATGTGTCATGTCATCATCAAATTGAAATGAAATTATTGGTAGACCGTGCAAGACTACGAGTGGAACGTGTTTAGTGACACGTGTCATGATTCCAGAATGGGTTTGAAAAGATGGGGTTGCTTTTCCCTTTCATCCTGAAGTCCATTGTACATCGTCGATCTTTGCTCATCCAACGATAGTTATTTGCAACAAACATTGTTAAATGATATACTATTATTATTTCCTTTATAGATATTAATTAATAATGGATAATCAGTTAATAACATTTAAAGTTATTTAATTGAATAGTAACAATTCAAAATGTACTATTTTTTAATAATATTACTTAAGTTAGTGTTTAGAGATTACAAGATTTCTCATTTTTGTGGTCGCTGACTCGCTAGGTCTCCCAAGCATGAGTTATCAGTTAAAGTAATATTTTTTATTGATTATATAGTATACTTAAAGTTAAAATGATATTTTTTATTGATTATAATTTTAACGTTGATAATTATAATCACATATAATTCTCATACCTTATAATTAGAAAACCATAAATTCTTTCTCTAACCTTATTATGCAGTCAAGAATGGTGGATCCAATGAAGGATAGTCCAAACCTTGCAGCCAAAATAATTACACAGTGGATTACTCAACAATGCAACACAAAGTAATTGTTTAATACTAATTTTTATTAACATGTCCAACTGTAAGGCCTTCCGAGTTAGGGCCAATTACAATCAGAAAACAATTCTGCAAGATCCACAATCAGATACAATACATTCTTAGCTAGTTCAGCTCTAAAGACAATCAGGAGCTGATGGAAACCCTAAGGTAGATCTAAACTTGAGCTCGCAAGCCTCCAAGAAATCTCCTTGTCTCCAAGTTTGCAAACCCCTAGCTCTGCTATAAAGGACTATCATATTACAATCTTATCTGCAAGAACATCAAGAACTTTTCCACAACTTCGCTATCAAGCTTCGCATCTAAATTCCAGATCTACTAAGTCTCCTAGTTCTGATCTCCCAAATCTCTATCTCAAATCTATCTCCCCTCTCCTAAACATCTACCCAAGCCCTCCTTAAATACTAATCATCAGCCACAAGCCGGCTGGATGAAACCCTTAACTTCCCAAATCCATAATTAAATGCCATACAAGTCGGCTTACAAATGTGTACAAACATTTAATTCTGCATATCGGCCCAAGACAATGGCTACCAACAATTAATTCACCAAGTCAGCTCAACAAATTACACAGAACTCCAGTCGGTAAGTTATAACTATCGAGCAACAGTAAAATTACCGAGCACACCAAGCATCGCCGAGCACCAGCATTGACCGAGCACCACAGGCATGACCAAGAAACAATTTCACCGAGTGCCAGAGACTACCGAGTTCCTTCAGTGACTGAGCTTCCTTCCATGACCGAGATCGTCGGTCAAGGCTGCAATTGAGTAAAACCAGCCAAAACAAAAACACTCCATGTAGTTTACCGAGGACACAGAATGCCCCTGCTTTAACCTTGGATGCCCCCGCATCAGACACCCCAGGTTCAAAAAGATGTTCATATGTGAGAAGAACATCTTTCAGGATTCAACACATAAATCCCGAACTGGTTCTTCACATACAAGTCCTCCACCTTTTCTGCTTGCAAAGTTTTCCACTTCATTTTCCTCTGTCTCTTCAAGTCTTTTCTCAACAATGTACAGGTCGGTTCTCCATACTGATCATTCATTTTCTCTGGATCTACAATCTCAACTTGGCTACCAATACTCAGGCTTCTCCTACCGAGTGTTGTATCCATTACAGGCATCAGTGAAAAAATCCTGTCATTCTTCTTAACAGTAAACACATTTCAAACACAGTCATAAATAGCTCTTCAATCATACTACCAAGGTCTACTAAGAAATATATCACAACTATTCATCTTCACAATGTCACAAAGCACAAGATCTTTGTACTGGCCAATTTGAACATCAATGAAACATTAATCTCTAACTTCCAAAGCATGAACATCTTGCAACCAGCCAAGCCTATAAGGACAAGGATGTTTCATTCTACTCAAACCAAGTTTCTGAACTAGGTCCCCAACAACAAGGTTATCAGTGCTACCACTATCAACAATAACATCATAGAGTTTACCTTCAGTCTTGCATCAGGTCCTAAAAAAATTAGTCCTTTGACAAGGTTCATCCTTTGTACCAAGCAATGTTCGCTGAAGCAGTAAGTTCTCTAATTCAAGTTCATTCTAAATGTTCTCATTCATCAAAAAAATTCTTCGGTCAACCTTCTTCTGTGTGCACTCAAAAGAATGGTGTCCTTCCTCTCCATAGTTATAGCAAGTACCCTTAAGGATAAATCTACCTATCTTCTTCTTTGGTTCCATAGGTTTCTGTTCATCTTCTGCGTCAGTCGGTTTCTCCTTCACCAAGTGATCAATCTTTTCTTTCCCTCAGGAGTTACTAGGTTGTTTCCTCTTCAACTTATCTTCTGCCTTTAGAGCATACTGATAAGCATCTTCAATAGAATCAATCTTTAGCATACCAAGCTCATCCTGAATATTGAATCTCAGACCATTCACATACTGAGCTACCTTTTCCTTACCAAGCTCTTGGTGTCCAGACCGAATAGTAAGTTTGTAGAACTCCTTGGTATAATCTTCAACAGACAAATCCTTCTGCTTTAGATTCTGCAACCTCTTAAACAAGTCAAGCTCATAGTCAGCTGGTATGAACTTAGCTTTCAACTTAGTCACCATCAATCTCCACTGATTGATCTTTGTTTCACCTTCATCTTCTCGATCTCTCTGTAGTTCCTTCCACCAAAGAGCAACATGTCCTTTCAACTTTGTCTGTGCTAGTCTCACCCGAAGAGCATCTTCAATTTCTTCCAGCTCAAAGAAATCTTCAAGTTCACCAATCCAATCAATCAGATTGTCAGGTTTCAAAGTACCAGAGAAAGTAGAAACTTCCATTCGATAATTACTAAACCGAGCAGTTTTGTCTTCACCAGATCTATTCCTTCGATCATCACCACTAGATCCAATAGTTTCAAATTCTTCAGCAACTTCTTCATAGCCATCCTCAATACCAACATTCTGAGGTATGCCAGCAATAGTTCTCATGATCTCAGCAACCATATCATTTTTCATCAATTCCAACTCAGATCTAAAATCTGATTTCACCGTCTCTGTGATCTGGGATTCAACAGTATCACAAAGATCAAAAATAACTCTAGGGTCTAATCTTCTTGGAGGCATCCTTAAAGATAAGAGAAAACCTCTGCAAAAAACCCTCACCGACCACCTTGTGACAATTTCCAAGTTGTAACAAGTCAGATTTCAACCTGCAACCTTGTAAACAACTAGGGCACAATTTCACAAGTTGAGTGCTTTAGATCTGAAATCCAGATTGCGCATAATCTATGCTCCAACAAGGTTAAATTTTCAAGATTATCCTTGTTAGGTCAAGCTTCTGCTTCAACAGGATCAACTTTCACTCCATAGGAACAAAACTTCACTCTGATACCACCTTATGCAGTCAAGGATGGTGGATCCAATAAAGGACAGTCCAAACCTTGTAGCCAAAAGAATTACACAGTGGATTACTCAACAATGCAACACAAAGTAATTGTTTAACACTGAATTTTATTAACATGCCCGGTTGTAAGGCCTTCCGGGTTAGGTCCAATTATAATTAGAAAACAATTCTGCAAGATCCACAATCAGATCCAATACAATCTTAGCTAGTTCATCTTTGAAGACAATCAGAAGCTAATGGAAACCCTAAGGTAGATCTAAACTTGAGCTCTCAAGCCTCTAAGCAATCTCCTCGTCTCCATGTTTGCAAACCCCTAGCTCTGCTATAAAGGACTATCAGATTACAATATGATCTACAAGAACATCAAGAACTTTTCCACAACTTCGCTATCAAGCTTCGCATCTGAATTCCAGATCTACTAAGTCTCCTAGTTCTGATCTCCCAAATCTCTATCTCAAATCTATCTCCCCTCTCCTAAACATCTACCCAAGCCCTCCTTAAATACTAATCATCAGCCACAAGTTGGCTGGATGAAACCCTTAACTCCCCAAATCCATAATTAAATTCCATACAAGTCAGCTTACAAATGTATACAAACATTTAATTCTACATGTTGGCCCAAGACAATGGCTACCAATAATTAATTCACCAAGTCAGCTCAACAAATCACACAAAACTCTTGTTGGTAAGTCAGAACTACCGAGCAACAGTAAAATTACCGAGCACGCCAGGCATCGCTGAGCACCAGTATTGATCGAGCACCACAGGCATGACCGAGCAACAATTTCACCGAGCGCTAGAGACTACTGAGTTCCTTCAGTGACCGAGCTTCCTTCCATGACCAAGACCATCAGTCAAGGCTACAACTGAGTAAAACCAGCCAAAACACAAACACTCCATGCAGTTTACTGAGGACACATAATGCCCCTGCCTTAACCTTAGATGCCCCCGCATCACCTTATTAATTCATTTATCCTTCAAATTGATTATATAGTATACTTAATGTTAAAATGATATTTTTTATTGATTATAACTTTAACGTTGATAATTATAATCACATATAATTCTCATACATTATAATTAGAAAACCATAAATTCTTTCTCTAACCTTATTAATTCATTTGTCCTTCAAAATTCTGTAAATCTTTCATATTAACTACCATTGTCTACATTGTATAACTGTGATACATTTTAAATATTTAGATTTAAAAATGGAAATACCATCCACATCATTTGAATGTTTCCTTATTTCTATTGAAATATACTTACAAGTTACACCATACATGTCAAATACACAAATAAAGAAACTAATTAAAATATTGCAATCACAGTGACAGTGAAGTCTAAAAACCATTTTTTGTACCCATAAAACACAAATTGAAATGAGCTAAAGCTTGCGAAATTTTCATTGTACTTTTTCATAAAATTATAATTACATTGTCCACTTCCAGTACAATACTACAAAGAGAAACCTACTATTATACTATAAACAAAAAAAAACCCAAAAATGAGGTATGTTTTTATCAAAAAAAACCACTAGTAGTCCACTAGTAATTTTTCCCTTCGGCTCCATCTAAGTAGAATTCTATAGAGAGGATTAACTATGAGAATTCGTCAAGCCACCCATATTGCCTTGACTAAGCCTCCTCTTCATCAAGCATAAACCACTTATGAAGAAAATCCCTAGCAATCAACGCCCATTTCCTATGGTGCTTCAATTGCCCAGCAGTCAAGCCCAACATAAAAGGTTGCATGGCCACATTCTGGCCTGGGAGGAGAAGCTTGGGTATTTCACTTGCCCAAGGGATCCCCACCCCTATTTCTGCGAACATGACAACATTAGTGTTGTCCCCCAGGTATTTTTATTTAAAAACCCTCCTCAGCAGCATTAACATGTCCACCTTCTCTCCTTCAAGGTCGAGAAGAGATGCCAAAAAATGGGACGTAATGTCCATGTTGACCCGGTGCCTATCTTCATTGTTCAGAAACTCTCAGCCCACCACCATTTTTACAGCCTCTATTTCAAAAGGCTCATCCTCCTTACAAATAGATTCTAAGGATTCATTAGAAAAGGAACCTAGAAAAGCCTTCTGGGCCTCCTCAAATGTGCATCTAAGCCTAGTTGGAGTGTCCATCTAAAATAGTAAAACTTCAGCAAACTTAAAAACAAATTATTTGCAGAGTGCAAATTGTAGACCCTAAACAAACAAATTATCTAGCAGACTAGCAAAGGCCAAAGATGAATCGATGAATAATGAAGCTAGATCGTCTATAAATAGCCCTTCAATCCTTGATCGTTACTTAGCAATAAATTATTCTATCTTTAATGGTATTAAATCCATTGTCCTTAATATGCCTCTAAATCTTTCCTTAATATGCCTCTAAATCTTTCATGTAAATCTTTCCCCTAAATGCATGTGTGTGAGAAATTAAAATTTTCTCCTTAATCTTTCATATCTGGTAGTAAATCTTTCCCATAAATGCAAACTGTCAGAAACCGGTTAGATCACCTGTACAAATTTGGAAGTGGTGCATGACAATGAAAGAATGTGATAGCTAAAGAATGTGTACACTGTAGTCTGCAGACAAGTTGACAAACCTAATTTTCTACGTGTCAACATTCCGGTGACTTCCTCGACAACTCTGTTTCCTTCAAGAAATTGGGGCCGAAATTAAACTTCAGCCATTGATCTTGGATCATCAGACGGTCTCAAATAATACATTTAACATTATAAAATAATGTATGACTATGTATGTTAGGTTAGGTTACGTGTCTGTGTTATGTCCCATCTTTTGGAAATCACCAATAAAATATTTTTTTTCCCATAATTAACGAACGATTAGCCAATAAAATAAATAAATTTTTAAACGGTACATAAAATTCACCAATACAATTATTTTTTTTCCCTTCAAAACAATATCATTCACCTCATATATTATAATTTTTTACTTCAAAAGAAAATTATTCGCCTCATATTTTATAATTTTTTATTTGAAAAGAAAATTATTCGCCTCATATATTATAATTTTTTACTTCAAAAGAAAATTATTTGCCAACAATTTATGAAATTTTCATTCGGGGGGTAAAAAATTGCCAATACAAACTATGAAAAATCGTGGATTTGAAAATTTTTTTTGCCTGCATTAAAACAAATTCCCCCCTAAAATAATGTACAATTCGCAAGGATTTTACACTTTTTCCTAAAAGGGGGTTTCTTAAAGTTATCCCTAATACCTTGGAGGAGAAGTTGATAGAGAGGATCTTGGAGATCCAAATTAAGGAAGAATACAAGAAGGAGTAACCATTGGATGGTTAGGAGAGGTTAGAAGCATTTGGAAAAGAAAACACTAGAATCCTAAACCGTCTGCATCAGATTGGTATTAGAGCCATAATTTATTGAAGATTGTATATGTTTGAAGGGGAGGAGAGCCAAGAGGTTGACAGCATGCCACCAAAAGCAATGAGTAGGGGTGCCATAGTGGACTTGGTCCAAGAACTACTGGCAAAGGCCAGCCTGTCAGAACCAAAAGGTAAGAAGAGAGTCACTGAACGGGGTGATGAGAGTGAGGATGAAGATGAAAGCCAGACATGAGAGACATCTAGCAAAAGGTAAAGAGGTGGAGGTAGATAAAGACAAGGTGTTCTTAGATGCTTTCAAGTCCATCAACAAGGATAGTATGGAACACATTCCTTACTATAGTGGCAGTTTGAATGATGAAGAGTTATTGGATTGGCTAGAGGCCATAAACAATCAGTTTGATTACAAGGAAGTGTCAGAAAAGAAGGGAGTCAGCTATGCCAAGGCTAGACTCAAAGGATCTACATTGGTGTGGTGGAACATGATGCAAGATGATAGGGTCACTAATGGGAAAAAGAAGATAGTCTCATGGGAAAGAATGAAAATCAGGTTGAGGGCACAATTATTGCCCACTGATTATGAGATACAAATGTATCAAAAGTTATAGAATTTAAGGAAAAATGAGTTATCAGTCAGTACCTATACTGAAGAGTTTAATAAGTTGATTCTAAGAGCAAGAAGACATGAATAAGAGGTAGAGAAGGTAGCAAGGTACATCAATGGATTGAGGCAAGGGATCCAAGATGAAATTAGTATGATGGCTCTTGATAATATGCACAAGTGTTTTCAATTAGCTCTGAGAGTAGAGGAGAAGGCTAGGAGGAGGAATGATTTCCAACAAAGAGGTAGAGGTAATAGCAATAACAGAGGATTCAGGGGCAGGAGTAGCTTTGGGAGAGGACAAAGCCCAAATAGAATAGAAGAGGCACAACCAATTAACAACAATGGAGGAAATCAATATAGAGAATCATTTCAAAGAGGGGGATACAGAGGAAGAGGACCACCAAGAGGAAGATTTCAGTCCCAAGGAAGATCTAATTCAGTCTTCACTGGAAGATGTTATAATTGCAATCAAGTGGGGCATACAATGGGTAGGTGTCCTGAAAAGACTTCCACATCATCAATGGGTAAAAGGAGGAATCAACTAGTGCAAGAAGAGGACACCCAAAGTGTCACTTCACCAATCTCCAAGGAAGGGCCAGTAATGGATGGAGAAAACCTTATGTTAAGGAGGACTTTGTTAAAGATTCCTAATAACATAGAGCCACCTCAGAGGAAGAGCTTATTTAAGACTTATTGTAGGTCTCATGGGAAGATTTGGAAAGTGATGGTGGATTCTGGATCCACTGAGAATATAGTATCAATAGAGATGGTAGACAAACTAAAACTTATAAGGATACCACATACCACTCCCTACAAGGTATCATGGTTAAACAAGGGACATCAAATAGTGGTTGATGAACAAACTATGGTGGACTTTGAAATAGGATAATATAAGGACAAGATCCTATGTGACATATTACCCATGGATGCATGTCACCTTCTTCTAGGACACCGATGGAAGTATGATGTGAAGGCCATTCATGATGGTGAGAGGAACAACTATGTAATCACCAAGCTAGGGAAGAAGTTTCAGATGGATCCATTACAAGAACCTAATGAAGAGAAGCATGTGGGGACTAGTATAATGCTCTTGAGTGGGAAGGAGTTTCTAAAGGTGATGAAGAACGAGACAAAGGTCTGTTGTGCAGTGATAGTGAAGCCAAAGGAGGAGACTAAGGAGAAAGCCAACATACCACCAGATGTACAAGCATTGTTGGAGAGGTATCATGAGATAGTAGATAATGGTTTACCAAGTGCATTACCACCTATGAGGGCAATAAGCCATCAAATAGATCTCATTCCTAGAGAAAATCTACCAAACAAGGCAGCATTTAAGATGACACCAAGCTAAAATGCAGAGATAACAAAACATATTCAAATTGTTAGAGAAAGGGCTAATAAGAAAGAGTTTAAGCCCATGGGTTGTGCCAATAGTCCTTGCTCCTAAGAACAGAGCCACATGGAGGATGTGCACTGACTCCAGGGCCATAAACAAAATTACAATCAAACATAGATTCCCAATGCCCGGGATTGAGGATTTGTTAGACAATTTGGGAGTGTCTTGTTATTTCTCCAAGGTGGATTTGAAGTCAGGCTATCACCAAATCAAGGTTAGGCCTGGTGATGAATGGAAGACAGCCTTCAAGACAAATGAAGGGCTGTATGAGTGGCTTGTAATGCTCTTTGGCCTAACTAATGCCCCTAGCACTTTCATGAGGCTCATGAATGAATTGCTAGCAGAATTTATAGGTAAGTTTGTAATAGTTTATCTTGATGAAATTTTTATCTTTAGAAAGTCTAAGGAGGAGCACATGGAGCATTTGGAGATGGTCTTGAGAAGGCTACATCAAGAGAAGTTGATGATCAATCAATAAATGTGTGAGTTCCTGAAAATTGAATTAGTTTATCTTGGTTTTGTGGTAGCTAATGGATGTATGAAGATGGACCCTAATAAGGTCAAGTCAATTTTGGAATGGCCTACACCTAAGTCCATTGGGGGATGTTAGGAGTTTTCATGGATTGGCCTCATACTATAGGAAATTTGTGAGGAATTTTAGTCATGTATGTGCACCTATCCTCAACACCATCAAAGGATGAGTCAAATGTCAGTTCAAGTGGATAGAGGTAGTTGATAAGGGGTTTGAGATGTTGAAGAAAAGGATTGCATAACTACCAACGTTGAGGCTCCCTAACTTCAATCAGTTATTTGTGGTGGATTGTGATGCTAGAAAGCTAGCCATTGGAGAAGTGTTAAGCCAAGAGGGACACCCTATGGCATTCTTCTTAGAGAAGTTAAATGAGGCCAAAATAAAGTACTCCACCTATGATTTGGAGTTATATGCAATGGTGCAAGAACTTAAAAAGTGGAGACATTATCTCCTACCAAGGGAATTTGTGGTCTATATAGATAACCATGCCCTTGGTTTCTTGAATGGGCAAGATAAATTGAATCAAAGACATCTTAAGTGGGTAGAGTCTTTGCAAGCCTACACATTTTTTATCAAACATAAGAAAGGAGTTAGCAACAAAATTTTTGATGCTCTAAGTAGGAGAGTATTAGCTATACATGAGATACAATTACAAAGTGTGAGTATGAATGATTTGAAAGACCTCTACAAAGAGGACAAAGATTTAAAGGATGCCTATGAGGCATATGAGAAGTTCAAATAGGGATTCAAAGTGGAATTCACTTATTATATGTTGCAAGAAGGTCTGTTGTTCAAAGGGCACCTAATGTGTATACCTCATTGCTCAATGAGGGAGAACATAGTGAAGGAGAAACACCAAGGAAGCTTGGGGGGCCACTTTGGAGTGGATAAGATACTTGAATAGGTGAATAGACATTAGTATTGGCCTAAGTTGCAATCAGATGTTAGGAAATTTGTGGAGAAATGTCAGATATGTCAGAGGGCTAAAGGACAAAGCAACAATAGTGGGTTGTACCAACCTCTATCCATTCCCCAAAGGCCTTGGGAGTGCTTGAGTATGGACTTTGTTTTGGGGTTACCAAAGACACCTAGGGGACATGAAAGTGTGTTTGTTGTGGTGAACCATTTTAGTAAGATGGCACACTTCATACCATGTAAGAAAACCAATGATGCTTCACATATTGTAGGCCTCTTCTTCAGAGATGTTGTAAGGATTCATGAATTGCCACTGAATATAGTAAGTGACAGAGATAATAAGTTTGTGGGACACTTTTGGAGGACCCTATGGAAGATGCTAGGTACAAACTTGTCTTTCTCTTTAGCCTACCATCCATAGTCAGATGGACAAACAAAGGTAGTGAATAGGTCACTTGGAAACTTGCTAAGGTGTTTGACTAAGCAACATGGATAGTCATGGGATCACATCATAGGGCATGAAAATTTTTCCTATAATGACTCCATGAATAGGAGTACTGGTAAAATACCCTTTGAGATAGTTTATGGGACTCATCCTAGAGGGATCCTAGAGTTGAGAGATTTCAGTATGTAAGAATAAAGGAGTGCCCAAGGGGAGACATTTGTAGAAGAAATGAAAGAGTTGCATGATCAGGTCAAAAGGAATTTACAAAAGCAAGGGGAGAAGTATAAGGCCAAGGAAGACCAGTCAGGGAGAGATTTGCAGTTCAAGGTGGGGGATTTAGTCCTTTCTTATCTTAGGAAGGAAAGAATACCCAAGGGATAGCCTACTAAGTTACTAATGAAGAAGAGAGGACCCTTGAAGATATTACACAAGTATGGAAAGAATGCTTATGAGGTGGAATGGCCTCCTGATTTAGGCATTTCACCCATCTTTAATGTCTGTGACCTGTATCCCTATAAGGGACCATCTATAGACACAGGTCCAACTACTCTTTCAGACTTAGGAGATGATGATTTGGTAAAAGACTTGCCTACCCCCATTCCATTAAAATTGGATAGTATACTAGATACTAAGGTGATCAAGAAGATAAGGAAGGGTACCTAAAAAGAGTATCTAGTTAAGTGGCAGGGGTTACCTGAAGCTAAAGCCATTTGGATGACAGAGATGGACATTATAAAGCATGGAGTCACCCTTGAAGACCTCCTAACTCAAGGGACTTGAGTTCTTTGTCCCAAGGGAGTATGGTGCAGAGCACCTCCCATTTTGATAGGTTAGTGAGTGTGTAGGGTTGTTTGTAGGGTTTTGTGTTGTTATGTGTGGATTGGAATAAGATCCAATGGGTTGGATCCAAAGTGGACAACCTCCATGTTGAAAGAGCCAAATGAGCTCATAAGGATAATGTGGTCTATATGGAAAGACCAAATGTTCTATTTTACATAGGTTTGGTTTAGTATATGTCTTAGGACCCTAAATGTCCTAACTAGGGTCCTAGAGGTCATCCTCAATCATTGTGTTGACTTAAAGAGTCAAATAGCACTAGATGTAAAAAAAAGTTGCTTGAACAACTTTTGAAACTTCTTGGCAAGAAGTTTCCAAATGAAGTTAGAGCGATTGTAACCACTCATGCTTGGTATATGAGCATGGATTCGATGAATTTGAGAGGCTAATGAAGTTTTGGATTTCTGATCATCATTATGTACTTTCTGTACGGAAGAGAGACTGTGTTTCCTTCTAATTAGCAATGTTCTTTGTTCCATGTACAGTTCTGTATGGATTGAATTAGGCGATCAGGACCCATGGTGGTGTAGAGATTTATGTTATCTTTCTTATACATTGTTTAGTTTGATTTCAAGTTTGTGTGGTGTAAGTTGTAGTAGGTTTTTAGTCACTGGTCTGTAAGTCCCATTTATAGAGCCTCGATGCTAAAGATGGATCTAACCTGAGCATCCACCAGTGGAAATGGCTGAAACCATAGGGGATGAAAGGTTAGAGTCTATATATAGTGTTTTAGTTTTCATTTTTATTATTGCAATGAAATTTCTAGACCAAGTAAGAAGCCCTATGGCTGACTGTTAGGAACAGGTGAGCCTGGACAAGGTAAAGAAGGAATTGGACCGAGCACCCATGATCTTGGAGGAAAGACTTAGAGGCATGTGTGGAATCCCTAATGAGTCTCCTTGAAGGATAAAAAGGTGAGAGAGGTGAATTGAAGTTTGAAGACCAATTTGGTGGCCATTTGTTCAGATTGGTCCAGAGGCCTAATTAATAGGCAAAAAACTAGGGCTTGATGGTAACTAGGGTTATGGGTGCAACCAAAAGGTAAGATTTTGGATTTAGATAGTATTGGTGGATACCTTGAATATTTTAAATTTCTTATTTGGGGTTTTTTGGAGGATTTGGGAGCATTAGGTCAAAAAAAGTGAAATTAGACCTACTAGGAAATGAACCAATTAGGCCTCCCAGTGAATATGGTAACAAAAGGCTTGGTAAAGTATCTTGAAGTGTGGGAAAGGTTTCTAATGGAATTTTGAAGAGCCAAGGATATATTTAAGAGTCTATGTGATGTGTGGGAAGATCCTAAGCTAGGGTTTAGGGTTCTAGAGGGGAGATCTAGTGAAGAAGCCTAGGGAATTGAGGGGCTAGTTAAACCTAGGAGTATTGATTCTTCTACAAATAAAATATACATTGGAGGAAAAGTTGATAGAGAGGATCTTGGAGATCCACATTAAGGAAGAACACAAAATGTAGTAACCATTGGATGGTTAGGATAGGTTAGAAGCATTTGGAAAAGAAAACACTAGAATCATAAACCCTCTGCATCAATTACAAGTTTATCTTGAGCATAAATAAACATAACACAAAATAGGTGTACCAAATGCTCATGTAGGAACCTAGGACACATATAGGGAAGTGTAATCACATAAGTCAACTCTAAGATAATATGGTAGTCTTTCTGGACCCCTTCCTCCTAGTGACTCTATGCGGTATCAGTAGTCCTTTCATATAGATAAGAAAAACCAACTATGCTAGACCTCAACGTCTCTCTAGACAGGAAATAATCTTCTACCACTCCCATCCTAGCCCCTACTATCACTCAAGGCATGGGCGAGACACAATTATGTTTTTAATGTTTATATCCTAAGAAATTTATTAAGTCATCACTTATTAAGTCAACTTAAAAAAGGATACCCATGCAGCCATTTTAGGGCTCTCATGCCTCCAAAGTAAGCCACTTCCCCTATATGTTCCTAGATAACCTACCCTAATGCTCCCAACAAAAGAACCAAAGAGAAAGAAAAATTGAAATCATAAAAGACTTCCATAAATTAGTAAACAATGAATGTCATCAAAGACAAGTGTTGGAGCATAATAAATAATATCACATCCTATACAAGGATCCAAATTTTTCATCCTATATTGGAAATAACAATCACCAAATACCATATACACATGGTCTCATAACACAAGTTCAATAATAATCAAGAACATCAATAGCATCACTCTCCAAACATGGAGTAAAACACAGATCCACAATATCATTTATCTGATCACAAAACAACTACAATAAAAGAATCAAAGTGACCTAGTTAAAAAATCAAAACTCAATACAAAAATGGTTTGTCACCTCCTGTGGTCAAATACAAATATTGATCGAGACATCAAAGAACACAAGACATCATATCACAGATGCACACAAAGCAACACATGAACCAATCGTGATATAAAAAAGTTATAAACTTTTCACAATATAAACCCCAAAGCATAAAAGTAAAACCCAAAAAGTATTTTAAGTTGCAAAAGACAACATCCACTTAGGGCATCAATATCCCCTAACTAACCTTAATTAACAAGACCAAACAAAACAAAACCCCATTCAGAAAATACTATGCTATTAAGCACACTCACATCAAAACCTTATTCACAGTAAATCAAATATTCACAAAATTAAGTTTTATAAATTAATTTGTATAATGAATGAATATTCATTAGACAAATTAATTTATTAAGTAAAATTACTAAATCACAATATACTTAAATTTTAATAACCATCAATAAGATTTACCTCTATAAATTAATTTATAAAGTTCATTATATAAATTAATTTATTAAATATAATTACTAACCAACAATATAATTAAATTCCATTAAAATAAATCACAAACAATAAGTTCCAGATGATTACAATATCCCTTTCGTTATCGGTAATCTAATTAGACATTTTTTTAATACACATAAAATTTCATGCACATATACTCATTTATTCAAATATAAAAAAAAATATCTTTGCATATACACATACATATATTTCATTTCTTATATATATATATATATATATTAAACCAAAAATTTAAATATAAATATACTTATATGTGTGTACATGTTATATATATATTTATATTTAAATTTTTGGTTTAATATATATATATATATATATATTAAACCAAAAATTTAAATATAAATATACTTATATGTGTACATGTTATATATATATTTATATTTAAATTTTTGGTTTAATATATATATATATATATATATATATATATATATATATATATATATATATATATATATATATATATATATATATATATATATATATGGCACTAACACTATAAGAAGATTTTTTTTTAAAGGTAAATGTATTCTATTTTCATGGTGGTAAAGAAAACTACTAAAATATATCTTCCTTTTAAAAAAACAAAAAAAACTAGTATTAAAAATAGCATAACCTCAAGGATGAATTTACCACATACATACATATAGTTTTTGTAAAAGAATTTAATAAAAAGAAATATAGAAAATCAACTTTTTAAAAAAAAGAAACTTTCTAAAACTATTTATTTCATTTTAAGAAAAGCGACATCATTACAAACAAAGAAACTAACATGTTGCTTATTTTATTGAAAACACTTTTAAATCTGCAACCCTCTAACTTATTCCCAATAAGAATGTAAACTTTTGTAGATTTTTTTTTGTTGCAAAGATACAATATTTTTTTTAATACTAAATTGTATTTATAAACAACTAAAATTTTCAGTAACAACAAAACTTTCAAGAATAACACTTTTGCAAGATTTCATTACAAGCTTCTCTTTTGATCCAAAAATTAAATTTACAAGGAAATTTACAGCCCTATTCACCTCAATGTCATTTACTTTTCTCTCTTTTAAAAAAAAGAAAGAAAGTATAACTATACAAAATATTCTATACAATGAGAAAACCACACTTGAAGACCTTTCTCCACACTTTTTCTTTTATCCTTCCCTTCACAATCAACCTACAATTAAAAAAAATACATATTTTGACCATGGAGGCTCGCCTCCCATCCTAAGCCTTTACAAGGCCACCCTGAAGCTAGGAAAATTAGATGCCAACCGGGTAACACTCAACCAACACTTAGCACAACATGATTTTTTTGTAAGAAATGAAAACACACATATTCTCCCAATCCAAGGCTTAACACATAGAATCTCATAATGACCCAAATTGTGGGGTGAAGGTGGACCAAGTACTTAGGATGAGAAAGCCATAGAAATAAAATGCAAGTGCCTTCACAAGACTACAAAATCACTCCCCTTTCTTCTCATCACAAAACACAAAATACCTTATGACCCCTAATGACAACATGCCAATAACCTCTCCTTGTGACCTCCAAAACAATGGCAACAAGGACCCCATAATGTTTTCCATATCCCTCTCCTCCATGAGGAGAGACTCTACACTCTCTAAGCTATCCTAAATCCCTTCACCCCCAAGACTACTCTTCCCTCCCAAGGGTGAGTTTGGCCTTGCACTCCCAAAACAAACAAACAAACAAACAAACAAAAAAACTTACACAAACACCATGAATACAACACAAGTAAAACTATCACAATGCATACTATTACAAGATTTCATACACATAACATAGTAACAAAGGATACGGTGCAACCAACCTCTACTCAAGTTATGGAAACAATGAGGTTTGATGAAGAGCTCCAAGTCCAAATCCTACTCTCTTTCTCCAAAGCTTCTCTAACTCCTTAGTTGTCTCCAAAGTTGGAGAGTGGGTGAACAAGCTCTAGGTCTTGGGAGATCCCACTAAAAAAGGCTCTACACACTTCCTACAACCCTCTTGGAAGAAGACATGCAATCCTATTGGTTGGTCTTCCCAACCATTTACAAGGTTACTAAAAATGGACTTCATAAAGGTAGCTTTTAAAAATGAACAAGTATCTTGCACTCAAATGGAAGGTTGCCTATCGAAGACCTTGCTTCCAAAAGTTAATTTTCGTCCATCTTGGAGAACCAACTTTTGGATGGGCTCCCAAGTCAACTATGAGTTTTCCTAGGGTTAAAATGCCCCCTACCCATAGGTATACCAAGTGGGCTTTCTAAAAAAGGCCTAACCTCAACCCTAGGTTTCCATTTAACCCCTCAAAAACCCATCTTGAGTTCATCTATGGGTTCCAAGGGATGTGACCTTACTCCAAGCTCTCTAACCAAGAGGTCAACATGAAAGAATGTAACTAAGTACTATCCTAGGTTTGGTTGCAACCAATCATCTCCCAAATGGACATGTCATTGCCACATGTTCAAAACACAAGTGTCAAGTGACACCACAAAAATCCACATCACATAACACACTTGGCATGTCCATTTTGCACAATTACAATTTATAAATTATAATTGACATATTCTCAAGCATCTACAATTACGAATTGTAACATATTACAATGAGGTTTTATCTGTTCATTAGACACAACCTTGGCTTAACTTTTGCACATAGGATCGGTTCTAGTTCTAGAATTAATTCCATGGTCACTTCCTGCACATCTCAATTCGAACATCAGTAGCTCAAGAAATCACATGCATATAAATATATGAACATAAAAATCAATCAGACAATTACCAATTACTCAACATTTCACATATCCAATTCACAATTCAACATGCTATAAATAATTCAACAAATTTTCATGTATTTTTCCACATGAGATTTTATGCATATAGTAACAACATCTAAGCACTTAACATTTAATTTTCAATGAGGTTACATTTAATCATAATTCTAATTCTAATTATCATTTTTCCTAATTAATTCATACAAGCATAAACTAAATAGCATCATCATCATATTTACTAAAGTTAATTAACAATAATGAAAATCATGAATTTATCATAAAGTCATCATCGTGACCATGGAAAGCATCATAAAATATGGTGTATCATAATCCAATGAAATCAAATCCCTACCAAAAATAGTATAAATCCCTAATGCATCAAATTATAATATCAAATACTAGGTCTATCATATTAATAATATGAAATGTTATGACGGGCTTGGGGTAGGTCCTCACACATACAATCTTAACCATCTAAATCCATTTAATATTGGGCTTCTTCAAGTGCATCAATCACATGGTGACACCTGGAGGCTTCTCCTTCTCCCAATCCTCTCAACTAACTTCATTTATATACCTTTTAGATAAATCTCAAGTCTCAATCAATTATTTTACCAATTTATAAATAACACCTCTTCTAAGGAATTTTCAAAAATCTTATGAAGTACAAATTCATGCTATCAATTTGAGCAATCACATATGATATCACACGCGAAAATAGATTAAAGCACATTATTATGAAATAACATGTACAAAAGAGGAAGATAATATGAAATATAATGAAAATGTTTTGTGATAGCTAAAAATAATAGACCACTTTGAGGAAGAAAATATTCAAATATCCTCAATGAGAATATAATTCACAATATGATGTTGAAATAAAACTCACTACCTCCTATATATACCCTACTTATGCCTAGGATATCACCTATACTGGCCTAAATATGACTATATAAGGCCAAGGCTGACCTAAATACCTAAATAGCAATATAATAATGATAAGATAACTTAATTAGGAGTTAAGGTATCCAAAAATTGTTTATTCATTGCGACATGTATACTCTAGGATTAAGGGTGTAGCATGCCCCCCAATTCAAAGAAGCATTGTCATCATTGCTAGCCAGGTGTAGATTCTTTTGAATGAACTCTTCATATTTCCATGTGGCATCTTCAACTAGGAGATTCTTCCACTAAATGAGATATTCATAGAGTGTTAAAGTCCTTAGCTTCTTTATACGTATTTGGAGAATGAATTCTTGTTCCAATATGATTCTTCCTTCTTCATCAAGCTCTAGTAATATTGAATATGTAGGGATGTTATTCCCAATTACTTTCTTCAAAAAGAAAACATGAAAAACTAGATGTATCTTGGTTGTTGGTAACAACTCAATCTTGTAGGCAACACTATCTATCTTTTGCAAGATTTGGTAGGGGTCATAATATTTTGGTGACAACATATTATTCTTTTTTTGTTTAGTTAATGATATTTTCTTATAAGGCTTCAATCTCAAGGACACCTAGCTCCCAACTTCAAAAATTATTTCACTACAATATTGGTTTTCTTGTGCTTCATTCAATTTTGTTCCATGACAAGATTCTCCTTCAGTCCTAAAAGTGCTTACTATTGATGAAGCATGTGATCATCCAAGCCTTAAATCTTGGTGACACCCTCAATGATGATGTGATGGAAGGAGGTTGATATCCCTATAGTACCACAAAAGGAGATATTTTTATGATCTATGTGTTATACAACTATTATACGAGTAATATCCAACCTACCCATTGAGATTGCTTATCCAAAGTGAAACAATGTATATACCCTTCCCAATTATTATTAACAACCTTAGTTTTTTCATCATAATAAGGGTGGTATGTAGAATAATGTGCCAATTGAGTTCCCAAACATTAGAAAAAATTCATTCAAAATTTAATGGTAAATTTAGGGCCACGACCACTAACAGTAACTATAGCTTTATAGTGTATCTTTTTTATATTCTATAAAAAAATGTCATTATGCTCATTAATATAGGGTGTGATAATGTAATAAAATTGACATATTTAGTGAGGCAATCTACCACCGCCATGCTGACATTATTACCTATAGAATTTGGGAGTCCTGTGATGAAATCCATGGAGACCTCTTCCCAAGGTTGGATAGGAATAACTAAGGGTTGCAAGAGACATTATTTCTTAAATGTCTCCCCTTTATCTCTTAGACAAACCAAACATTCAACTATGAACTTTTGAACATCCCCATTTAGTCCTTTCCAAAATAAGTCTTGCTTGACTTGATGATATGTCTTCAAAAATCTAAAGTGATCACCTATTGGAGACTCACACAATTCTAGGAGAAAAAATTGTTTGATAATACAATTATTTCACAAACATAATCACTCTTTATACTACAAAGCATATCCCTTCTAACAAAACTTATCTAAACTTTTTGGATCACTCTATAATTGTCAAATGAGATTACTTGTAGCAACATCATTTTCCCACTCTACTTTAGCTTTTGTTACTAAATTTATTTTTAATATTGAAATGACATGTAGTAAAGGATCATCATTTTCATCCTTCCTAGATAATGTATCTACCATGATATTTTTCTCCCACTTCTTGTATATGAGCACAAAGTCAAACCCCATCATCTTAGTGACCCATTTTTGTTGCTCTTTGAAAGTTAATCACTACAAAAACTAATGAGGCTTCCGTAATTGGTCTTAATGCTGAAGTGTCTTCCCATTAGATATGTTGGATTACCCTAATCACAGAGAGTGAGGGGGGGGGGGGGGGGGGGGGTGTTTTAATGATCATACACTATTTTTAATCTTTTTGAATTCTTTTACAAACTTTTTTTTTGAATTAGTGATCATACACTATTTTTAATCTTTTTGAATTCTTTTAAATTTTTTTTCCAAATTGGATAATATGAAACAAATAGAGCAAATAAAAAAACAAATAAGAACATTCACAAGCGTATAACACAAGATATGTCTTGAGTGGAAACCCTCTTGGGAAATAAAATCACTCGCTAATTTTCCTAACTGGCTTATCTTCAAATATTCTTTGTATAATATCTCACTAAAAAATTTAAATGCCTCACTATCTATTGGATGCCTCACTGTCAATTCATCACCACAAAGATCAAATTTATACAAACACAAAGTTTATCTTTGTTTCATGTCATATTATTTTCTAAATATCTCATTACTTGAGATTCAAAAACATATGTGTACCTTCACACAATTTTACTCATACAATCATGACAACACCATGCATATCATTTAGTATTTACACAACAATACAATCATGTTGCATAACCAAAATTATGTATAAATATAATTAACTCTTCACAATTTTTTCAAGAAAACTTGAACAATTACTTCTTTCTTAAACATTCATTTTAATCAAACACTGAGAAAAACCATTAATTTTTTGGAAAGATTCTATGTCATTTTTCATAACTTTCAAGTATTTTATAAACCTTTCAAAACTATCTTTCAAAGAAAATAGGAACACCTCCTAATGTTCCTTGCTTATGCTCATAACTCTGTCCACAAACAATAGACCGAAAGCTTTTCTTTTTATTCAGCATAATCCTAAAAGGAAGGGATCAAATTTTTTAGAAACTACTTGAAATCAACTTTAAGTTTTGCAACTGTTAGTCCTAAGATCATATTACTGAGAGGGGGGGTGAATCAATAATCAACCAATTATTCAAATTTTTAACCTCTTAAAATTTACAACAACATTCACAAGATTAACTTAATAGAAATAAATGAAAATCATAACCATAAGCACATCCACATAACAATTAAACATTTGACACAAATATTTATCTCGTGGAAACCCAATTTGGAAGAAAACCACTGTGGGAATTAGTATCCACTAAATGACATACTCTTATGAAGTACACCCTATAAGGAGCTTAACCCTGTTAAGAGTTTACAACAAAAATGTTAGGTGCTACCCGATTAAGGGATTTACCTTAGGACTGTTAGGACCTTTACCCTATTAATATTAGCCTCGTTAGAGGAATTCAGACACAAGCTAATGTGCCACCCTATTAAAGGATTTACAATAAGGACCTGCTAGGATCCACCCAATTAAGGGATTTTAACTATTGCAAATGTTAGGGAACAACGGAAAGAATGATTTGTATAATAGCACTACCTCTACTTGATTAGATCCTTTGAAGCACACACTCTCTTCACAATACACTTAACTTTGTCCTGTCTTGATCGCAACTTCTACTTTACAACCACACTTTCCCAACACATGATCAACACACTTAGCTTTCAACTTTATCCATTATATATTAAACTTATAAGTCCACCACCATAATCAAGCCCTAAGTCTAAAATATATTTGAATTTAAAATATCTCGCTTAGATCCAACATGCCACAAAACAAGATTAAATGTACAAAATAATTTCCGAAGACCTATTGGAAAATACAGTGATTTACGTAGAGTTTTTTTTGTCAAGGGGTCAAATGCACTTTGACGACACACATGATTCCTCTAGAATCTTGTCCACATGCTAGCATCAAAAAATATGATGCTAGATCATTACCTCCAATCATGAAGATACAACACCAGATCATGACTAACTCAATTGATTTCACCACAACCTCAACACCGATCACTAAATAAAGATTTATCAATTGTTTCTCAAGAATACAAACACTTTAACCTGTTAAAAAATCTATCTCTGTTCACCGATCACCTATCCTACACCTCAATCACTCAAATTAGTTGTGATCACAACCATAGCTTCTACATACTATCAACAACCTTCTCCTATGACCATGCCATATAGCTCATCATAGATTTGACAAACCAATAAAATCACCTATCGCCTCTCACTAATTGTTCTAGCATTTACATTATTAACCTTAATCCGATCATAACTTTCTTACTGGTCTACATCAATAGTAGTGTTCATACATTTAACATTTAGAGACATCCTCAAGTCTCTCATAAGGATTGTGACAACCAAAACTCATCTCAACACCCTATTCATCATACTTATACTTAGCAACATACTAGTAACACTAGGTCAATACTTGACATCAATGGAAACTCAATAAGTGATTATCATGCAATCAAATCTATATCATGACAATACCAAAAATTACTTACCATCACTACATCAGTTATATCAACAATATCCCCCTTTGGCATTGATGGAAACACTCTCTTCCTCTCTCCAACATGATACATTATGCAAAAGCCTGCTCAAAATCAACAACACTAAGAACAAAAAGATGTTCCTACTTCTGTCTTTCACTTGTTCTATAATTACTCCCCCCTTCACTGAAATTATCTCATTTTCACTTCCCTTATGCAAATCTAAACATTTTCTCCCTTTGATTCACCATATAATTTCCTTTTTATCATGCACACATTCTCTCCCTTTGACAATAATGCCAAAGCTGCCAAACACACCTAATATCTTCTTTTCTATACTTGACTAATCAAAACACATTACTGCATAGATTGCTCCCCCTAAGGAGTAGCCCCACAACATCAATCCAAATATAAAGATATTCACTTGATACAATTGGATTGATGCAATTGCATCTTCTTTTAATTCAAATCAAATAGGGGAATGATCCTCAACCTACCTCTTAGATATTCAAATGTATCCTTAGGAAATAGTTTAGTGAAAATATTAGCAACCTTCTCCTTATTTGGCAGATACTCTAACCTTACTTCCTTTTCTTGTACATGGTCTCTAAGAAAATGATATTTGATATCTATATGCTTAGTCCTAGAGTGCATCACCAAGTTTTTTGAAATGTTAATGACACTTGTATTGTCACAATAGATAACCACCAATTCAGTTACCTACTCCTGAATTTCTTCTAGGATATACTTGACCCATAGTACGTGTGTACAATTAATTTCAACAAAAACATATTTAGCTTCAACTGTTGATTGAGATATACAATTCTACTTCTTACTTGTCCAAGATGCAAGCCTATCTCTGAGAAAGAATGCACCTCCACTTGTGGTCTTTCGATCATCAACATTAGTAAACAAATTCAAAGAGAAATAAGCTTTATGTCCATATGAAAAACCATAGTCTTCAGTCCCCTTAGGATATCTGAAGATTCTCTTCACTGCAACCAAATTTGATTCCTTATGATTAGTATAAAATTTGGCCACTACTCCAACTACCTATGCTATGTATGGTCTACTATGCACTACATACTATATCTTACCGATCATGGACCTGTAAAGTGTCTCATCAACCTCTTTAGAATCATATTTTTTTGACAATTTGTAATTGTTATACGCTAAGTTTGTGCCTTTGTTTCAAGCTCTCTTGGTCTTGATAACTTAGTATAACATGGGAATCATCTCCAGGTTGTGGGACCTATGCTAACTGAGATGAGACCTCCAGGTTCTAGGCTGGTTCCTCTAGGATAATCACCTTAATTTGCTTCTAGAAATGAAAGTAAAACTTTTGAGGGAAAGGGATAAAAGGAATGCTTTGAAAGGGAAATAACTTGAAAGCAAACTACCTACTAGATGATACACTGAAATGAAGGTATGAATTGCAGCATAAAAGATGGGTTCAATGATTAAACTTAGGTCTAGGGGATCACAACTCATTGAATAGGCTTGCATAAGTATTTCATAGAAGGGTTTGCAAATAAAGAGGGTATTCATGGAAAGAGAGAGATTCTTTCACAAACAATAACACTCTTAGGATTAGACAAACAATCTATGACCTATAAACAAACATTCACCTCTGCAACTAGGTATAGGAATGAGACAAGATTGTTAAGGGGTTGTAGTATACCCACAAAAGCATTCACATCAAATCACCCACAATAATACACATGAATTGCAGAAAGAAAGAAGGATCAAGAACCCTAAGATATCATTGAGAAACATATAAACACTAAATTCATTCAGAGATAACTCACATAAGAAGGCATAGGGACATGAAAAATGTCACAAAATATCTTCAATATCTGAATGATCAATGGGAATTTTACAACTGTAGAAAACTAGAGGGCAAGAAGAATGCCACAGATAGATTTCTAAGAAAAGAGACTTTTCTTTTTACAATTGTCCAACTCTTCTTTTACAAAAAGTCCATTTTGAGCTCTAAAGCTCTCAAAAAACATTATATACATCTCCTCCAATGTACACAGGTAGGAGCCAAAAAAATATCTAATTAGGGTTACATAATTTTTCATATAATAATCAAACCCTAATTCTGTCAAATTCGGCCATAAATGCACATGAAAATATCCCAGCTAATCATATATCTATGTTTGTGTATCCATTTCATGTTTATACCTGCAAAAATCTAGTCGCCATGATCCATCTACCTACCTGCAACTTGGTCTCGCCATAACTGTTGAAATCTGATATTTTGAGATATTTGAATTTAAAAAAAAAGATAAAATGGTCACAAGTGGTGCTAAAATTCCCTATTGACGATCGGTATTTGAAACTCAATCTCTCTTTAAAACGTGACCGTCAGATCCTCCTTTTTACTCGAGCTCGGCACTTGACTGGAAAACTAACTTGGCATTTACCTTAGGTTCCAATTTCCCTTTAGTCGCAGAGTCATTTAAACTTTTAGTTGACCCCGGTTAAGTCTAGTGAACATGGAAAATATCTTTAGTCGCAGATTCGTGGAATACTCTTAACCCTGGGCCCAGAACCGCAACATGTCATTCTTTTATTTGCCCTTGACTGCTCTGTAGGCATACACCTCGGCAAGTTTAGACACAGTCCCACTGCAGCTTAGATTCCAATCTAACGATGGGCGCATGATCTCATATGTCAGAAAGACTCCTTGTGCTTTTACGCTAGCCATAGATTTTTATTAGACCGGGACCCTTCTGACAAACAGACCCACTGAAAATCTAGTCATCACCACGTGGACCAATCAAATTTGATCATGTTAGCATCAATTGTTAGAGGACCCACCTAGCATAGGCACCCTAAAATAAAGTAAAATCGACGGTCGGGGCATGATCTCATAGTTCTGACAAAACTCATGAGAACATATGCCAATTGTAGATTGCCAAGCTTCTGACATCCCTGGGCCCACTGAAAAAAATACAAGTCATCATCCCTTGACCAATAAAAAGCCTCCAAGTAAGACGCTATGGCAGTGGACCCACAAAAGCATGAAGCACTGAGCAAAAGGGAAGATCAACGGCTATCGCAAAATCACAAGCCTCTGACAGACCCAATGCGAATTCATGACAGTCATTGATCTTCTCTAACTGGGACCCCACATAAAAGACCACTGGAAGATTTAGCGACTACGTGACCAAATGAAATTTGCCTAGTCACTGAATGTTTAGAGGCTTCACTATCTTATTCTGAGATTCCACGAATACTATTCACCCAATCGCTAAATGCTTTAGAACACTGCCAATTTATCCTACGATTAAGAGAATTACTGCAGTCGCTAGTTTGCTGAAAGGAAAACGTAACCACCAGAAGAATAGAAGAACTGGAAATCGAAGGAAGAATTACGCACATGGGAATTGGGACTTTTAAGTTGCCGATAAAGTAACATGAAAATAGAATGAGGGGCTTAGGGTGCAGGGTTTATTTAGCTCAAATGGCTACCTTTTTTGAATTTTTTCAACTGCAGACCAGGGAATAAAACAATTTGCAGAGGCCAAAGGACATGGCATAAGATCATAAAAATTTCAAGGATGCTTGGCAGGATAAAAATAAAGACCTTGGGATAGATATTAGCCAAATTTGCATGCATATGAAAATTAGGGTAACATTTTGGCAATTTATGCTGGATGTCAGCCTGCTAGACATGATTTGTAGCCTTAAACTATCCATTGGGCATGGGGTCTATTCTTGAGCACAAAAATTTGATAAAGGGACAGAACTGGAACCAGAGGAATAAAACTTGTGCACGAGCACTTCTTGGAAAAAGGGAAAGCTAAACTAGAAAATAGGGACAGAAAGCAGGACAACTATCCTAACCTAAACTAAACAGTATAGGAAACTGGTCAAACAAAGCCATTCACTGGTAGGCTGAAATAACTACCCTTCCTTATTAGGATATTTTGCATTGAGTGCATAAGGATAGCTACAAGGATATGAGGCACATAAAGATTTATCAAACCATGGTGAACTGCCTCTGCAAAAATAGGGTCAATTTTACTCACCTCAATTTGATCATGTGGAGATGTCTCAGTAAAATCCTTCTAGGCCAAGTATCTAATAGGGAAGCCTCTTGAAAGTCTGAAAGCAGGACCCTCCTTGATTGCTTCTTTTTTATCTTCATGGTTGCCCTCCATCATGGATAGCCATGTCAACTCATCATCTATGGATAGGGAACTATCATCCTCTTCTTTTAAACAGACAAAGAGCTCGTGAAAACTGTCAATATCCTAAAGATCAAGAACTAGATCCATCCCTTTCTCATGTAGCAGCTTCTCAGGAAAAGGGCAATCCAGAACTAGGCCTCCTTCTATAGGCACACAACTTTGAATCTCCACTCCACGGAGTAGGGATTCATCTTTCAATTTGTCACAAAAAACCTCTATGATGTCAGAAAAATCATACTCTTCAAGGTTTTTTTCTATGTTCTTTTCTTGGAAAGATTCTTCCACAACCTTATCATCCTGCTCCAAAAAACTAGCGAGTTCATCAAACAAGGACAAGGCATAATCCTCCATACCAACCTCCTGTTGATGGTGAACCTTTTGTTCTGATTGATCTTTAGCCATAGGTAATGGCATGGTCTCCTCTTGATGAAGGGTGCTCTCCTTAATACCATAGAGACATAACGGAAACAAAAAAACAACAACAACAATATGCAAGAACAAAAAATTGGCTTCTTATTATCTCCACAAATGTGGAATTACAAACTTTCAAAATTACAATATGCAAAGCCACATGGGCATTCCCTTACAATATTCTGTAGGAAAAAGCCTTGAATCAATACCCAAATCTACTACCAGATTTGCCCTAGACAATACTGCGAGTCTTCTTTATATAGGCATTTTCCACCGCCCAAGAAGGTTCCAGAAATTTAGCCCTAAGGGCCGACCAAACTTAGAATTATTTTATTTTTTAATTTATTACATACAAGTCGGCTCAAAATAACTTTTGAAACCCGAACAAAAATTTTGAAGGAAAATTATTTTCCACCATTTCAGGTGAGTCGACTTTCGGAGACCATAAGTCATCACTGTTAGATTAGGTGAAAAGCTAATCTCCCAAGAACACCTGCATGCATAACCCTGTCACATCGAAGAAGCAAAGCACAGAAGGCAAGAAAAATCTATGGGGGCCAAAAAGCCAAAGACATCATATGCACAATATTACAAATGATATTCAAATCTCTTAAGAAATACAAAGAGGTGAATCCTTATAAAAGGAATCACAAAACCCTAAAAGGGAAAACCCTAAAGAATAATAAGATGCCTAAGTCTAACTTAAGTGTAGAGTATAATAGACTAATAATTAAATAAATTAATTATTAGCTATAATATGACTACTCTAACACCCCCCCTTAAGTGTAACTTAGGGAGAAGCTAAACAACTAAGGACTAAAAGATGCATGAAAACTAAAATGCATGAAAGAGCAATGGGTCCCGGCAACAAGGTCTGATCAGGTACCCAAGTACAAGAAAAAAAACTAGATGAAGGAAACAAAGCCTCCAATCTAGGGAATGTCCCAGAGAAAGGAACAAGAAAGAGCATGAAACATCTCTGAAGCATGAAGCTGCAATCTCTGAAGCATGAAGCTGCAAACACTATCAGAAGAAACTGCTGGAACCCCCATTGAAATAGTGCATGACCAGGTAGAGAAGACAAAGTCTGAAGAGTTGATCAATCGAAGAGGTGACCTCCAAAATAGGAATGAATGAGAGTCTATATAGTAGATGAACCATCTCACCGAAATGCATAGGTACCTAGCCACTGCATCTGCCTAGTACATAGGAACAAAAACTGTATACGTAGATCACTCAACCAAACCAAGGAAACAATAGAACCAACAGGTGAACCCCCCATAATGCTGAACAGGGAGAGGGTTGACAGGAACACTGAAATGCAATGCCAGAAACATCTGTAAGAAGAAGAATCAGGAACACCAATAGTGCAACAGAAGTACAAGCACAGGATAAAGGGTGGTGTCATAGACACACAACATGGGCTAATGTCATGGAAGGTACACTCACTTGACAAAGGTGGATGAGCACAAAAGACAAAACATCATAACCCCCCATGGCACTTTATAACTGAGTGTGAGTACAAACAAACACAAGGAGTACAAGATCCCAGATATGCAAAAGTAGGCACTTTATCTCAGTGCATTTATAGAAAAAAGGAATGCAATAGAAGAGAAGCATACAATGCTCAGAAGTTAGAAAGAAGAGTGAGCCAGAAGAACAGAAGAAGAGATCCCAGGACCTGTAGAAACCAAGTAATCCACCAGAGTGTGAAAGTGAAAAACTCAAAGGAGAAAGAACCTAGAGAAGAATCTGGAAAAAAGACCTTTGCAACTGAAAAACTCACTGAACCAGCTTTCCAACGATATCTTGTGAGCCCAAAAAAGAGTCCGGATGAGCGAGATATGGCTCTCAGAAGGCAAAAAAAATATCTAACTTTGACAGCAAAAAATGCCATCAAAAAGGAAAAAATAAGAAGCCACACTAGAAAATTCAGATCCATCTCAGAATTACCTTTCCGACGATATTTTGTTCACCCAATGACGATCCCAGATGCCCGAGTTATGCAAGAAAAACCAACACCTTGTCATAACTCATCATTAAAATAATGCAACAAGGCCAAAAAAAAAATTGGCGGTTTGGGTAACCGCTGGCAATTACCCCGATGGTGACTTTAGCAATAACTGTGGGTCATCGGCGGTTATCCCGGCAGTGACCGCGGGCCGTCAGCGAAACCCCGGCGGTGACCGTGGCCCGTCGACGGTAACCCCAGCGGTGACCGCGGCTTAAACGCGGGCCGTCGGTGGTAACCCCGGCGGTCTGCGGGCGGAGCTGCTCATGGTGGCGCCCAAGTGGCTATGTGGTGGTGCCTGGGTGGTGAGAAAAAAATTTAATGTTTTTTTGTAAATCACCGTACTGTGCCTCGAGATGCGTGCCAGGGCCGTACGACCTGGTATTGAAAATTTTTTTGCCTCAGATGGCAAAGTTGTCCAAAATGGACAAATTTTATATGGATTCTAGGGTTTTTGAGCCTTCTGGACGCAATGGCGGCATCCGTTTTTCCTCAAAATACCTCCCAAATTTTTTTTTTCTTTTTTGCATGCAAAAAAGAAACAAAAAATAACGTCCTGCAGAGAATACCAAAACTAAAAATTTTTGAAACCCTTTTGCTTCTGAATCACTTCAACAAAAATATGAACAGCGAGCAGCAAGATGGCTCTGATACCATGTTAGAATAGGTGAAAAGATAATCTCCCAAGAACACCTGCAGGCATAACCCTGTCACATGGAAGAAGCAAAGCACAAAAGGCAAGAAAAATCTATGGAGGCCAAAAAGCTAGAGACATCATATGCACAATATTACAAATGATATTTAAATCTCTTAAGAAATACAAAGAGGTGAATCCTTATAAAAGGAATCACAAAACCCTAAAAGGGAAAACCCTAAAGAATAATAAGATGTCTAAGTCTAACTTAAGTGTAGAGAATAATAGACTAATAATTAAATAAATTAATTATTAGCTATAATATGACTACTCTAACAATCACCAGTTGACCCGATTGACTATTATAAACCCATTTCGGAAATGCCATGAAGCACTCTATAGGCTTGATTGTTGCAAGCGCCCGTCACCCAAATTTTCAACCTCATCCGGGGCCTCTAAAGCCTTCAAAACTGAGTTCAAAGTTTTTGTACCCTACTACCAATACCGAACGAAAATCTTCAATATCTTCAAAACTAGACCTGATCTAGCCATGAAACTTTTCTAGTAGGTTGATATGATTGAGATGAACCTCCACATGCAAAATCAGAACATTTCAAGATTTATGACCAACTTACTAAAAATAGCAGGTTTCCATAAATAGCAGCTCTACAGAAGATAGCCCTTATTGAATACAAAAACAAAAATATTTTTGGGTGATGCAAGATTTCTCCTACACCTAGGATGCTCCTACATTAGACACCTGGAGTAATTTAAGAAGTGAACCTGTCACGACTCAGGTGTGCAGAGGAAAACCAAGATGGTTAACCTCCTCCTTTGTTAGCCATGATGAATATTCAACATGTTGTCCTTTCCATTTGACCAAATACTCTTCATATGTCCTATTCCTTGTGCTTCTTCCAACACAACTATCCAGTATGTCTTCAATCTCCTTGATATCTAAATTGGTTGCTGCAATACTCCACTGTGCTGCTATAACCTCATCTTCAACACCTCCCTCGTGATACTCTATCAAATCTAAAATGTTAAACACTGGTGAAATATTCAGCTCAGTAGGCAATTCTACCTCATATGCATTTCCTGAATCATGCTTCTTCAGTATCTTACATGGCCCAAACTTCTTCATTTTCAACTTGTTATATTTACCAATGGGAAATCGCTCCTTTCGCAAATGAACCATGTCTTCATCTCCAGCATAAAATTCCTTATGCCTCCTTTTCTCATCTGCCTTAGCCTTATACTATGTATTCATCTTGGTAATATGCTTCCTCACCTCCTCATGGATGTTTTTCAAGTGTTCAGTAAAATCCTGAGCTTCAGCACTACTTATTTCTCCTTTATCTATCTTTCTCAATTCTGATGCATTTCTGAGACTACTCCCATATACAATCTGGAATGGTGATTTACTAGTGCTCCTATTGACAGAATTATTGTATGCAAATTTTTCTTGTGGTAAAATCAAATCCCATCCTGTTGGCTTATCTCAAACCAAACATCTCAGCAAATTTCCCAAACTCCTATTTACCACCTATGTCTATCCATCAGTCTGTGGATGATGTGATGAACTGAACTTCAAATTTATCTTCAACTTCTTCCACAATGTACACCAGAAATATCTAATGAACTTAGTGTCTCTATCTAAAACTATGGTCTTTGGCAAACCATGTAGTCTCACTACTTTTCTGAAAAATAATTCTGCTCTATGAACAACATCATTAGTCTTCTTGCAGGGAATGAAATGTGTCATCTTCAAAAATCTATCAACCACCACAAAAATTGAATCATGTCCCCACTGTGTCCTTGGTAAACCAAGAACAAAGTCTATACTGATATCCTCCCAAGGCTTCTCTGGTATAGGTAATGGCTGATACAACCCTGTATTCTGCTTCACTCCCTTCGCCATCTGACATACTCTGTAACTCTGTACAAACTTCTTGACATCTTGCTGCAACTGTGGCCAATAATAATTTTCACTAACCAAAGCAAGGGTTTTATCTCGACCAAAATATCTAGCCAATCCTTCGCTATGCTTCTCCTTGATGAGATTCTCCCTCATAGAACTTCTTAGAATGCACAACTAACTCCCTCTAAATAGCATATCATCCTGAATGATAAAATTTAGCCACTTCATTCTGTCTAGAGTAACAGATTCTTTACAAGCTTTCCAAGCTTCACCAAAATCAAGATCCTCTAGATACAAATTCTTGAGTTCCCTGAACCCAACCACCTCAATCTGCATCTCTGTTAGCAATAGTCACCTTCTGCTAAGTGCATCTGCAACCCTATTAAACTTTCCACTTTTGTGTTTCAAAAAAAATGTATAACTCTGCAAAAACTCAACCCATTTCAAATGCCTCTGATTCAACTTTCCTTGACTATTCAAATATTTCAAAGCTTGATGATCAGTATACAAAAAAAACTCCTTAGGAAGCAGATAGTGTCTCCACTTCTTCAATGCCTGAACTATAGCATAAAATTCCTGATCATAAACAAAATATTTTCTCTTGGCATCATTTAACTTCTCATTGAAATAAGTAATAGGTTTACCTTCTTGGCTCATAACAGCTCCTATTCCTATACAACTAGCATCACAGTCTACTTGGAACACCTTATTAAAATTTGGAGGTGCTAAAATAGGTTGTTCTGTAACTTTCTGTTTCAACAGTTTAAAACTCTTATCCACCCCATTAGTCCACTTGAACTCTTTTCTATCCCCTCTCATTGTTTTAGTCAAGCGTCCACAAATACTACTAAAATTTCTGATAAAATTTCTGTAAAAACTAGCCAAACCATAAAAAGACCTTACCTCAGTAGCACTCCTTGGAGTAGGCCATTCAAGGATAGCCTGTACTTTGTCTGGGTCCATTTTTAGACCTCCTATTGAAACTACAAATCCCAAATACACTAACTCTTTCTTCACAAAACTACACTTCTTCAAATTAATCAACAATTTCTCATCTCTCAGCTTCTCAAACATCATACGAATATGCATCATATGTTCCTCCAATGTCTTGCTAAAGATCAAAATATAATCTAAGTAAACAATGACAAACTTACCCAGAAATTCTTTCAGAACCTCATTCATGAGCTGCATGAAAATGCTCGGTGCATTGGTTAGCCCAAAAGGCATGAGTAACCACTCATATAGTTCTTCCTTTTTCTTGAAGGGAGTCTTCCATTCATCTCCTTCTCTGATCAGAATCTGGTGATATCCACTCTTCAGATCTATCTTTGAAAAATACATAGCTCCACTCAACCAATCCATAATGTCATCCATTCGTGGCAATGGAAACCTATACTTGGTTGTGATCTTGTTTATTTCTTTGAAATCTGTACACATCCTCCATTATCCATTCTTCTTTGGTGCTAATACTGCTGGTACAGCACATAGACTTAGGCTCTCCTGAATCAATCCCTTCTATAACAACTCATGTACTTGTCTGTTCAACTCTTCACTTTCTGCCGGTGTCATTCTGTGTGCTGCCTTGTTTGGAAAACTAGCTCCTGGAATCAAATCCATCTGATAACTAAGCTTCCTTACTAGTGGTAATCTATCAGTTACATTATCAAATACAATATCTTGAAACTCATTCAACAAATCTACAACCTCTACAAGTACATCCTCCATTTCCTCTTTACCAGCTTTTAGAATTTAAGGAAAACACACATGCTCATGCCTCATACCATCTAGGAATTTTCTTCTATCAAAAAAAGTTATTCTTGCATTACTACATACCTTTTCTTCGGTCTCCTTCAATGGCTTTAGCTTATGTCACACTCCATCCTTTGTTAGGGAATAGGTATTCGCACGACCATCGTGTACAACACATTTGTCAAACTACCAAGGTCTACCCAACAACATATGGCATGCATCCATAGATATGATATCACATAGTACCTCATCTTGGTACCCGCCAATCTTGAACTTTACTAGGAACTATTCACTGACCATGACCTTGTGGTCATCCTGCACCCAGGCAATCGGATATGGATGTGAGTGTTTCTGTCTCTTGAGCTTCAACTTTGTCACAATCTCTTCTGACACCAAATTGTTAGTGCTTCCACTATCAATAATCACATCATAGCATTTGCCCTCACACTTGCATCTAGTGCGAAATAGGCTCCTCCTTTGTTTAGGTTCATTCTCACCACTCAGTAGGACTTTTCTGTTAATCAAAGTTTCTCCTCTTTTAGCATCTTCTAAATTTGATGATCTGACATCTTCATCTACATGTGCAACTCTGGCCTGGCCTTCATTCCTCCTATCTATCCTTCTTTGGGATTGAGGACATTCAAATGCCCTATGAGATTCTTCTCCACAATGAAAACATGTTCCACGGAAGCCTCCTCTTCCTGAACCTTGTCCTCTTCCTCTTCCTCTTTGATCTCTATTGTTCTGATCTTGAAAATGATTGGAATTGTTTCCTCTCTGATTTTGACTGCTACTGGCCTCATCCTTTTTTTTTGGATCTTCATTTCGGCCTCCATATGATTATCCACTAGATCGTCCACCATGACCTTTTCCATTTTGTCTACTCTCAAACTTCTTGTTCAACTTTTCCTCTACTTTTAGGGCAAACTGGTATGCCTCTTCAATATTGTTCATTCGAATCAAATTCAACTCCTCTTGAATGCTGGGCCTCAACCCATTAAGGTAACGAGAAAATTTCTCCTTATCAGCTTCCATATGGCCTGTTCTGATGAGAATTCGATAGAACCCCTCTGTATACTCCTAAACAGATCATCCCGCTTGCTTCAAACTTTGCATTTTCTTCAGTAGGTCAAGCTCATAATCAATAGGGATGAACTATCACTTCAATTTATCCACCATCTGATCCCATCTTGTGATTTTATCTTTCCCTCTTCTATTTCACTCCAATTGAATCTCTTGCCACCAGATCTTCGCATGACCTTTCAGTCTGGCCTTCGCTAATTTGACCCTATCAGGATCCTCAATATCTTCATACTCAAAATATTCTTCACATTCATTGATCTAGTTGATCAATTCTTCTGGGTTAAGATTTCCTAAAAATGCAGGAACTTCAATCTTAGGTCTTTTTTTGATCTTAGAAATGGCTCGAAAAAGTCTTTCTTCATCCTGGTTCTCAACTTCGACATCTCTTTCTTGATCTTCTTCTTCGGCTTCATCCTCGCTTTCCTCTCTAACATTAATATTCATTCATTTATGAATCTCCTCTTGCAATGCTCACACTTGTCTTTGGAGTGCTCTATCCTTAGGTGTTACAACACCAACTCTTCCACTACATTCCCTTCATGGAGGTATTTTCGCAATGCACGCTGAAAGCCTAACCACGGTCCTAGTGCAAACTACCTCACAGTCGGTGATCTATTTACACAGAAACCCTAACTCACGGTCCTTGTGCAAACTACCTCACAATCAGTGATCTATTTACACACTCAGAAAAACTTTCTCTGATACCACTTGATGAAGGGTTCTCCCTTTAATACCACAAACACATAACAGAAACAGAGAAACAACAACAACAATATGCGAGAACAAAACATTGGCTTCTTATTATCTCCACAAATGTGGAATTACAAACTTTCAGAATTACAATATGCAAAGCCACATGGGCATTCCCTTACAATATTCTGTAGGACAAAGCCTCGAATCAATACCCAAATCTACTACCAGAACTGCCCTACACAATACTACGGGCCTTCTTTATATAGGCATTTTCCACCGCCTGAGAAGGTTCCAGAAATTTAGCCCTAAGGGCCGACCAAACTTAGAATTATTTTATTTTTTAATTTATCACATCAAAGTCAGCTCAAAATAACTTTTGAAACCCGAACAGAAATTTTGAAGTAAAATTATTTTCTGCCATTTCAGGTGACCCAACTTTCGGAGACCATAAGTCATCACCAATTGACCCGATTGACTATTATAACACCATTTCAGAAATGCCACGAAATGCTCTACAGGCTTGACCAGTGCAATCGCTCATCACCCAAATTTTTGACCTCATCTGGGGCCTCTAAAGCCTTCCAAACTGAGTTCAAAGTTTTTGTACACTGCTGCCAATACTAAAAATCTTCAATATCTTCAAAACTAGACCTGATCTAGCGATGAAACTTTGCTGGTAGGCTGATATGACTGAGATGAACCTCCACATGTAAGATCAGAACATTCTAAAATTAATGACCAACTTACTAAAAATAATAGGTTTCCATAAATAGCAGCTCTACACAAGATAGCCCTTATTGAATACAAAAATAGAAATATTTTTTGGTGATGCAAGATTTCTCCTACACCCAGGATGCTCCTCCATCAGACACCCAGAGTAATTTGAGAAGTGACCCTGTCACGACTCAGGTGTGCAGAGAAAAACCAAGATGGTTAACCTCCTCCTTTGTTAGCCATGATGAATCTTCAACAGGTCGTCTGTTCCATTTGACCAAATACTCTTCATATGTCATATTCCTTGTGCTTCTACCAACATGACTATCCAGTATGTCTTCAATCTCCTTGATATCTGAACTGGTTGCTGCAATACTCCACTGTGCTGCTGTAACCTCATCTTCAACACCTCCCTTGTGATACTCTGTCAAATCTGAAACATTAAACACTGGTGAAATATTCAACTCAGTAGGCAATTATACCTCATATGCATTTCTTGAATCATGCTTTTTCAGTATCTTACATGGCCCAAACTTTTTCATTTTCAAATTGTTATATGTACCAACCAGAAATCGCTCCTTCCGCAAATGAACCATGACTTCATCTCCAGCCTCAAATTCTTTATGCCTCCTTTTCTAATCTTCCTTAGCCTTATACTATGCATTCATCTTGGTAATATGCTTCCTCACCTCCTCATGGATGTTCTTCAAGTGTTCAGCAAAATCCTCAGCTTCAACACTACTTATTTCTCCTTTATCTATCTTTCTCAATTCTGATGCATTTCTAGGACTACTCCCATATACAATTTGGAATGGTGATTTACTAGTGCTCCTGTTGACAAAATTATTGTATGCAACTTCTACCTATGGTAAAATAAAATCCCATCCTATTGTCTTATCTCCAACCAAACATCTCAGCAAATTTCTCAAACTCCTATTCACCACCTATGTCTATCCATCAGTCTGTGGATGATGTGATGAACTGAACTTCAAATCTATCTTCAACTTTTTCCATAATGTATGCCAGAAATATCCAACAAACTTAGTGTCTCTATCTAAAACTATGGTCTTTGGCAAACCATGTAGTCTCACTACTTCTCTGAAAAATAATTCTGCTGGATGAACAACATCATTAGTCTTCTTGCAAGGAATGAAATGTGCCATCTACGAAAATCTATCAACCACCACAAAAATTGAATCATGTTCCCGCTATGTCATTGGTTAGCCAAGAACAAAGTCCATACTGATATCCTCCCAAGGCTTCTTTGGTATAGGTAATGGCTGATACAACTCTATATTCTACTTCACTCCCTTCACCATCTAACATGCTCTACAACTCTGTACAAACTTCTTGACATCTTGCTGCAACTGTGGCCAATAATAATTTTCACTAACCAAAGCAAGGGTTTTATCTCGACCAAAATGCCCAGCCAATCCTCCGCTATGCTTCTCCTTGATGAGATTCTCCCTCATAGAACTTCTTAGAATGCACAACTGACTCCCTCTAAATAGCATATCATCCTGAATGATAAAATCCAACCACTTTATTCTATCTAGAGTAACAGGTTCGTTACAAGCTTTCCAAGCTTCACCAAGATTAGGATCCTCTGAATACAAATTCTTGAGTTCTCTGAACCCAACCACCTCAATCTACATCTCTGTCAGCAATAGCCACCTTCTGCTAAGTGCATCTGCAACCCTATTAGACTTTCCATTTCTGTGTTTCAAAACAAATGTATAACTCTGCAAAAACTCAACCCATTTCAAATTCCTCTGATTCAACTTTCCTTGACTATTCAAATATTGCAAAGCTTGATGATCAGTATACAAAACAAAATCCTTAGGAAGTAGATAGTGTCTCCACTTCTTCAATGCCTGAACTATAGCATAAAATTTTTGATCATAAACAAAATATTTTCTCTTGGCATCATTTAACTTCTCATTGAAATAAGCAATAGGTTTACCTTCTTGGCTCATAACAGCTCCTATTGCAGTACCACTAGCATCACAGTCTACTTGAAACACCTTATTAAAATTTGGAAGTGCTAAAACAGGTTGTTCTGTAACTTTCTGTTTCAACAGTTTAAAACTCTTATCCACCCCATTAGTCCACTTGAACTCTTTTCTATCCCCTCTCATTGTTTTAGTCAAGGGTCCACAAATACTGCTAAAATTTCTAATAAACTTTCTGTAAAAACTAGCCAAACCATAAAAAGACCTTACCTCAGTAGCACTCCTTGGAGTAGGTCATTCAAGGATAGCCTGTACTTTCTTTGGGTCCATTTTTAATCCTTCTGTTGAAACTACAAATCCCAAATACACTAACTCTTTCTTCACAAAATTGCACTTCTTCAAACTAATCAACAATTTCTCATCTCTCAGCTTCTCAAACACCATATGAGCATGCATCATATGTTCCTCCAATGTCTTGCTAAAGATCAGAATATCATCTAGGTAAACAATGACAAACTTACCCATAAATTCTTTCAGAACCTCATTCATGAGCCGCATAAAAGTGCTCGATGCATTGGTTAGCCCAAAAGGCATGACTAACCACTCATACAGTCCTTCCTTTATCTTGAAGGTAGTCTTCCATTCATCTCCTTATTTGATCTGAATCTAGTGATATCCACTTTTTAGATCTATTTTTAAAAAATGCACAGCTCCACTCAAACAATCCATAATATCATCCATTCGTGGCAATGGAAACCTATACTTGATTGTGATCTTGTTTAGTTCTCTAGAATCTGTACACATCCTTCATTCTCCATTCTTATTTGGTGCTAATACTGCTGGTAGAGCACATGGACTCAGGCTCTCCCGAATCAATCCCTTCTGTAACAACTCATGTACTTGTCTGTTGAACTCTTCACCTTCTGCTGGTGTCATTCTATGTGCTACCTTGTTTGGAAAACTGGCTCCTAGAATCAAATTCATCTAATGATTGATCTTCCTTACTGGAGGTAATCCATCAGGTACATTATCAGATACAATATCTTAAAACTCATTCAACAAATCTACAACCTCTACAAGTACATCCTCCATTTCCTCTTTACCAAGTTTTGGAATTAAAGCAAAACACACATGCTCATGCCTCATACCATCTAGAAATTTTCTTCCATCAACAAAATTTATTCTTGCATTACCACATACTTTTTCTTTGGTCTCCTTTAATGGCTTTAGCTTATGTCACACTCCATCCTTTGTTAGCGAATAGGTATTCACACGACCATCGTGTACAACACATTTGTCAAACTACCAAGGTCTACCCAACAATGTATGGGATGCATCCATAGATATGATATCACATAGTACCTCATCTTGGTACCTGCCAATATTGAACTTTACTAGGCACTGTTCACTGACCATGACCTTGTGGTCATCCTGCACCTAGGCAATCCGATATGGATGTGAGTGTTTCTGTCTCTTGAGCTTCACCTTTGTCACCATCTCTTCTGACGCAAAATTGTCAGTGCTTCCACTATCAATAATCACATCATAGCATTTTCCCTCACACTTGCATCTAGTGTGAAATAGGCTCCTCCTTTGTTCAGGTTCATTCTCACCACTCAGCAGGACTCTTCTGTTAATCAACGTTTCTCCTTTTTCAACATCTTATAAATTTGATGATCTGACATCTTCATCTACATGTGAAACTCTGGCCTAGCCTTCATTCCTCCTATCTATCCTTCCTTGGTGTTGAGGACATTCAAATGCCCTATGACCTTCTTCTCCACAGTCAAAACATGTTCCACAGAAGCCTCCTCTTCCTGAGCCTTGTCCTCTTCCTCTTCCTCTCTAATCTCTATTGTTCTGATCTTGGAAATGATTGGAATTGTTTCCTCTCTGATTTTGACTGCTACTGGCCTCATCCTTCTTTCTCATATCTTCATTTTGGCCTCCATATGACCATCCACCAGATCATCCACCGCGACCTCTTCCATTTTGTCTACTCTCAAACTTCTTGTTCAAATTTTCCTCTACTTTTAGGAAAAATTGGTATGCCTCTTCAATACTATTCATTCGAACTAGATTCAGCTTCTCCTGAATGCTTGGCCTCAACCCATTAAGGTAACGAGAAAATTTCTCCTTATCAGCTTTCACATGGCCTGTTCTAATGAGAATTCGATAGAACTCCTCTGTATACTCCTGAACAGATCATCCCGTTTGCTTCAAACTTTGCATTTTCTTTAGTAGGTCAAGCTCATAATCAACAGGGATGAACTATCGCTTCAATTTATCCACCATCTGATCCCATCTTGTGATTTTATCTTTCCCTCTTCTATTTCGGTCCAATTGAATCTCTTGCCACTAGATCTTCACATGACCTTTCAGTCTGGCCTTCACGAATTTGACCCTATCAGGATCCTCAATATCTTCATATTCAAAATATTCTTCACATTCATTGATCCAGTCGATCAATTCTTATGGGTTAAGATTTTCTGAAAATGCAGGAACCTCAATCTTAGGTCTTTTTTCGATCTTGGAAATGATTGGAAAAATTCTTTCTTCCTCCTGGTTCACAACTTCAACTTCTCCTTCTTGATCTTCTTCTTCGGCTTCATCCTCACTTTCGTCTCTGACATTAAAATTCATTGCTCTGCGAATCTCCTCTTGTAATGCTCGCACTTGTCTCTAGAGTGATCTAACCTCAGGTGTTACAACACCAGCTCTTTTGTCACGTTCCCTTCATGGAGGCATTTTCGTGATGTGCGCTGAAACCCTAACTAGGGTCCTGGTGTAAACTACCTAACAGTCGGTGATCTATTTACATAAAAACTCTAACCCACGGTCCTGGTGCAAACTGCCTCACAATCAGCGATCTGTTTACACACTCAAGAAAACCTACTCTAATACCACTTGATGAAGGGTGCTCCCCTTAATACCACAAACACATAACCGAAATAGAGAAATAACAACAACAATATGCAAGAACAGAAAATTGGCTTCTTATTATCTCCACAAATGTGGAATTACAAACTTTCAGAATTACAATATGCAAAGCCACATGGGCATTCCCTTACAATATTCTATAGGACAAAGCCTCGAATCAATACCTAGATCTACTACCAGAACTGCCCTACACAATACTACGGGCCTTCTTTATATAGGCATTTTCCACCGCCCGAGAAGGTTCTAGAAATTTAGCCCTAAGGGTTGACCAAATTTACAATTATTTTATTTTTTAATTTATTACATCAAAGTCAGCTCAAAATAACTTTTGAAACCTGAACAAAAATTTTGAAGGAAAATTATTTTTCGCCATTTCAGGTGACCTGACTTTCGGAGACCATAAGTCATCACCAGTTGACCCGATTGACTATTATAACCCCATTTCAGAAATGCCACGATGCGCTCTATAGGCTTGACTGGCGCAATCACATGTCACCCAAATTTTTGACCTCATCCGGGGCCTCTAAAGCCTTCAAAACTGAGTTCAAAGTTTCTGTACCCTGCTGCCAATACCAAAAATCTTCAATATCTTCAAAACTAGATCTGATCTAGCCATGAAACTTTGCTGGCAGGTTGATATGACTGAGATGAACCTCCACATGTAAAATCAAAACATTCTGAGATTTATGACTTACTAAAAATAACAGGTTTCCATAAATAGTAGCTCTGCACAAGATAGCCCTTATTGAATATAAAAATAGAAATATTTTTGGGTGATGCAAGATTGCTCCTACACCCAAGATGCTCCTGCATCACCTCTTCATCATCAACAAAGAGGGGAAGCTCATTCAAAAAATCAACCAAGAGTTCAGGCCGGGCATCAAACTCCATTTCTTCTCCATGTTGGCTCACTTTATCACAATCACCAGTCAGCACTGATACCTCATATTTATTCTCCTCTTCAACACATGAAAGCTCATTTACCATATGTCCTTGCTCAGACACTAGACTAGTATCTTTGAAAAGACTTGGCATCTGACAACCAAGAGGTAGAGTCCATTGGGGCATCCACAACACTTCATCATCCTGAGAGACCAGAGGTGCCTCTTGGGATAAGAAATTTTCTTGAACAGGCTGCTCTTGCAGAGTGGTAGGATGCATCTCAAGTATAGGCTCTTGGAAGGAATTTTTTGCCTTAAAACTTGAGATATGAAATTGAGGGGGCTCAAAGGGAGACATAGAAGGCATGCCCATCTTGAAGCTTGGAAAACTGAAGGCCCTATCATCTTGATATTGGTTTCTTGCAGCTGGCTCTTTCTCAATATAGTCTTTAGACTGTTGTAGACCACAATAAGGTTGCAACCGCTCGAAAAAAGGCTCAGATTCTTGAAGGGTGCTCCTAAAGCTTGGAAATGAACACTTTGTATGCTCTTCATGTATAGGCTCTTGAGGCAAATGGGTCCTCCAGCTTGGAATTTTAGGTCTAGGAGCCTCTTGTTGAGCAATTTGTGATCTCAACCTTGTCATCTCAATGTCAACTCGGTGTCTGATCTCTTCTTGGAATTTTCTCATTTGTTTCTCATCAACAAGAGCTTCTGTCATTTGGTTGGAAATGAACCCTTGTTCATAACTCTAAGCTTCCATTTCTTGCTGCTCTCTGATCTTAGACACTTTCTTAATTAAATCAAGCAACGGGTTCTTTGTCTTGTGTTGCTCTTTCAGTGAGTCTCGGCTCTGAATCTGCTGCCAATTAGGCTAAGAAGGGGCAGATGGGTGGTAAGCAAGATGGGGAAAATGGCTTCACATTTTTTGTTGTGCCCTTTGTGCCCATGATCCATCTTGTCGGAGGGCCTTCTCATAATCTTGCATAAGGGAAAAATCATTTGGGGCATGCTGGATATATTGATGGCTTTGTATAGTATGAAAGCTTGGGGTAAAAGAAAGCTTTAGGTGGCTTTGATAAGGCTGATGACTAGCCCATTGAGCATTATTCTCATAATAGGATGGTGAGTAACCTGACTGTCCATAATAACTTGACATGTCTACTCATGCAATTAGCTGGGATTTGAATATGAAAGATTTGAAACATACTAGCACTTGATCTTTGAAACCAACAGACCTCTAGAGTCACCAAATATGCAGCAAAATGAGCTCTTCTAGGTCTGTAGTATGTTATCAGCATATCAAAGATAACATATCTTTTCAAGATGAACTTCTTTACTAGTCCCACCAGGTGTGCCAAAATTTTTATACACTAAGTTTGCACCTTTGTTTCATGCTCTCTTGGTCTTGGTAACTTAGTATAACATGGGAATCATCTCCAAGTTGTGGGACCTATGCTAACTGAGATGAGACCTCCAGGTTCTAGGCTGGTTCCTCTTGGATAATCACCTTAATTTGGTTCTAGACATGAAAGTAAAAATTTTGAGGGAAAGGGATAGAAAGAATGCTTTGAAAGAGAAATAACTTGAAAGCAAACTACCTACTAGGTGATACACCAAAATGAAGGTATGAATTGCAGCATAAAAGATGGGTTCATTGAATAAACTTAGGTCTAGGGGATCACAACTCACTGAATAGGCTTGTATAAGTATTTCATAGAAGGGTATGCAAATAAAGAGGGTATTCAAGGACAGGGAGAGATTCTTTCACAAACAATAACACTCTTAGGATTAGACAAACAATCTATGACCTGCAAACAAATATTCACCTCTGCAACTGGGGATAGGAATGAGACAAGATTGTTAAGGGGTCGTAGTATACCCACAAAAGCATTCACATCAAATCACCCACAATAATACACATGAATTGCAAAAAGAAAGAAGGATCAAGAACCCTAAGATATCATTGAGAAACATATAAACACTAAATTCATTAAGAGATAACTCACATAAGAAGACATAGGGACATGAAAAATGTCACAAAATATCTTCAATATCTGAATGATCAATGGGAATTTTACAACTGTAGAAAACCAGAGGGCAAGAAGAATGCCACAGATAGATTTCTAAGAAAAGAGACTTTTCTTTTTACAATTGTCCAACTCTTCTTTTACAAAAAGTCCATTTTGAGCTCTAAAGCTCTCAAAAAACATTATATACATCTCCTCCAATGCACACAAGTAGGAGCCAAAAAAATATCTAATTAGGGTTACATAATTTTTCATACAATAATCAAACCCTAATTCTGTCAAATTCGGCCATCAATGCACATGAAAATATCCCAGTTGATCAGATATCTATGTTTGCGTGTCCATTTCATGTTTATACTTGCAAAAATTCAGTCACCATGATCCATCTACCTACCTGCAACTCGGTCTTGCCATAACTGTTGAAATCTAATATTTTGAGATATTTGAATTTAAAAAAAAAAGATAAAACGGTCACAGGTGGTGCTAAAATTCCCTATCGACTGTCGGTATTTAAAACTCAATCTCTCTTTAAAACGTGACCGTCAGATCCTCCTTTTTACTCAGGCTCGACACTTGACTAGAAAATTAACTTGGCATTTACCTCGGGTTCCAATTTCCCTTCAGTTGCAAAGTCATTTAAACTTTTAGTTGACCCCGGTTAAGTCTAGCGAACACAAAAAAGATCTTTAGTCCCGGATTCGTGGAATACTCTTAACCCTGGGCCTAGAACCACCAGATGTCATTCTTTTATTCACCCTTGATTGCTCTATAGGCATACACCTTGGCAAGTTCTGACACAGTCCCACTACAGCTTAGATTCCAATCTAACAACAAGTGCATGATCTCATATGTCAGAAAGATTCCTTGCACTTTTACGCCAGCCGCAGATCTTTATTAGACCGGGACCCTTCTGACAAACGGACCCACTAAAAATCCAGTCATCACCATGCGGACCAATCAAATTCAAGCATGTCAACATGAATTGTCAGAGGACCCACCTAGCATAGGTTCCCTAAAATAAAGTAAAATCGACGGTCGGCGCATGATCTCATAGTTCTGACAAAACTCATGAGAACATACACCAACCGTAGATTTCCAAGCTTCTGACATCCCTGGGCCCGCTAAAAAAAATACAAGTCATCATCCCTCAACCAATAAAAATCCTCCAAGTAAGACGCTATGGTAGTGGACCCACAAAAGCATGAAGCACTGAGCAAAAGGGAAGATCGATGACTGTCGCAAAATCGCAAGCCTCTGACAAACCCAATGCGAATTCACGATAGCTGTTGATCTTCTCTAACTGGTACCCCACATAAAAGACCACCAGAAGATTTAGCAACTATGTGACCAAAGGAAATTTTCCTAGTCTCTGAATGTTTAGAGGCTTCACTATCTTATTCCGAGATCCCACGAATACTATTCACCCAATCGCTAAATGCTTCAGAACACCGCCAATTTATCCTACAATTAAGAGAATTACTGCAGTCGTTAGTTCGCCGAAAGGAAAAAGTAACCACCAGAAGAATAGAAGAACTGGCGACCGAAGGAAGAATTACGCACATGGGAATTGGGACTTTTAAGTTGTTGATAAAGTAACATGAAAATAGAATGAGGGTCTTAGGGTTTGCAGGGTTTATTTAGCTCAAACGGCTACCTTTTTTGAATTTTTTCAACTACAGACCAAGGAATAAAATAATTTGCAGAGGCCAGAGGACATGGCATAAGATCATAAAAATTTCAGGGATGCTTGGCAGGATAAAAACAGAGACCTTGGGATAGATATTAGCCAAATTTGCATGCATATGAAAATTAGGGTAACATTTTGGCAATTTTTGTTGGATGTCAGCCTGCTAGACATGATCAGTAGCCTTAAACTATCCATTGGGCATGGGGTCTATTCTTGAGCACAAAACTTCGACAGAGGGACAGAACTGGAACCAGAGGAATAAAACTTGTGTACTAGCACTTCTTGGAAAAAGAGAAAGCTAAACTAGAAAATAGGGACAGAAAGCAGGAAAACTATCCTAACCTAAACTAACCAGTATAGGAAACTGGTCAAACAAAGCCATTCACCGGTAGGCTAAAATAACTACCCTTCCTTATTAGGATATTTTGCATTGAGTGCATAAGGATAGCTACAAGGATATGAGGCACATAAAGATTTATCAAACCATGGTGAACTGCCTCTGCAAAAATAGGATCAAGTTTACTCACCTCAATTTGATCATGTGGAGATGTCTTAGTAAACTCCTTCTAGGCCAAGTATCTGATACAGAAGCCTCCTGAAAATCTGAAAGCAGGACCCTCCTTGATTGCTTCTTTTTTATCTTCATGGTTGCCCTCCATCATGGATAGCCATGTCAACTCATCATCTATAGACAAGGGACTGTCATCCTCTTCTTTTAAATAGACAAAGAGCTTGTCAAAACTATCAATATCTTGAAGATCAAGAAATGGCTCCATCCCTTACTCATGTAGCAGCTTCTCAGGAAGAGGGCAATCCAGAACTAGGCCTCCTTCTATAGGCACACAACTTTGAATCTCCACTCCATGGAGTAGGGATTCATCTTTCAATTTGTCACAAAAAACCTCTATGATGTCAAAAAAATCATACTCTTCAAGGTTTTTTTCTATGTTCTTTTCTTGGAAAGACTCTTCCATAACCTTATCATCCTGCTCCACAAAACTAGTCAATTCATCAAACAAGGACAAGGCATAATCCTCCATACCAACTTCCTGTTGGTGGTGAACCTTTTCTTCTAATTGATCTTCAACCATAGGTAATGGCATGGTCTCCTCTTGATGAAGGGTGCTCCCCTTAATACCACAAACACATAACAGAAACAGAGAAACAACAAAAACAATATGCAAGAACAGAAAATTGGCTTCTTATTATCTCCACAAATGTGGAATTACAAACTTTCAGAATTACAATATGCAAAGCCACATGGGCATTCCCTTACAATATTCTATAGGACAAAGCCTCAAATCAATACCCAGATCTACTACCAGAACTGCCCTAGACAATACTATGGGCCTTCTTTCTATAGGCATTTTCCACTGCCCAAGAAGGTTCCAGAAATTTAGCCCTAAGGGCCGACCAAACTTAGAATTGTTTTATTTTTTAATTTGTTACATCAAATTCAGCTCAAAATAACTTTTGAAACCTGAACAGAAATTTTGAAGGAAAATTATTTTCCGCTATTTCAGGTGACCCGACTTCCGGAGACCATAAGTCATCACTAGTTGACCCGATTGACTATTATAACCCCATTTTGGAAATACCACAAAGCGCTCTATAGGCTTGACTCACGCAAGCGCCTATCACCCAAATTTTTGACCTCATCCGGGGCCTCTAAAGCCTTCAAAACCGAGTTCAAAGTTTCTGTACCCTGCTGCCAATACTGAAAATCTTCAATATCTTCAAAACTAGACCTGATCTAGGCATGAAACTTTGTTGGCAGGCTGATATGACTGAGATGAACCTCCACATGTAAAATTAGAACTTACTAAAAACAACAGGTTTCCATAAATAGCAGCTCTGCACAAGATAGCCCTTATTGAATACAAAAACATAAATGTTTTTGGGTGATGCAAGATTGCTCCTACACCCAGGATGCTCTTGCATCAGACACCTGGGGTAATTTGAGAAGTGACCCTGTCACGACTCAGGTGTGCAAAGGAAAACCAAGATGGTTAACCTCCTCCTTTGTTAGCCATGATGAATCTTCAACAGGTCATCCTTTCCATGTGACCAAATACTCTTCATATGTCTTGTTCTTTGTGCCTCTACCAACACGACTATCCAGTATGTCTTCAATCTCCTTGATATCTGAACTGGTTGCTGGAATACTCCACTATGCTGCTATAACCTCATCTTCAACACCTCCCTCGTGATACTCTGTCAAATCTGAAATGTTAAACATTGGTGAAATATTCAGCTCAGTAGGCAATTCTACCGCATATGCATTTCCTGAATCATGATTCTTCAGTATCTTACATGGCCCAAACTTCTTCATTTTCAACTTGTTATATGTACCAACCTGAAATTGCTCCTTCTGCAAATGAACCATGACTTCATCTCCAGCCTGAAATTTTTTATGCCTCCTTTTCTCATCTACCTTAGGCTTATACTGTGCATTCATCTTGGTAATATGCTTCCTCACCTCCTCATGGATCTTCTTCAAGTGTTCAGCAAAATCCTCAGCTTCACCACTACTTATTTCTCCTTTATCTATCTTTCTCAATTCTGATGCATTTCTGGGACTACTACCATATACAATTTGGAATGGTGATTTACCAGTGCTGCTATTTAGTGTATACCTCTTCCTCCAATACACCATTAAGAAAAAATGACTTAACATCCATTTGATATACCTTGAATCCTTTGTAAGAAGCATATACAAGCAATATCCTTATAGATTGAAGTTTGGCCATAGGTTCAAATGTTTCACTGTAGTCAAGGAATTCCTCTTGTGCATATCCTTTGTACAAAAATCTTTCCTTGGTCCTTACCACTTCACCTTTCTCATTCATCTTGTTTCTAAAAATCTACTTATTACTAATCACATTCTTGTCCACCAGTCTAGGTACTAATATCCAGGTTTTGTTCTTCTCAATATGCCCCAATTATTCTTCCATATATTTCACCCAATCTTCATCTTTGAATACATATTTCACTATTTTAGGCTCAAATTTAGATATAAAACATGTACTTTGTCTTTCCTTTCTTCTAGTTAGAACATCAACATTTCTGTCACAAATAATTTGATCAGGGGAATAATTTAATTTCACATACCTTGGAAATATCAGTTTAGTTCTAGGAGTATCTTCAACTGCTTGTCTTGGTTCCTATTCATTAATCTACCTCTCCATTGGTTATGATATAGTTTCCTTCTCCACTAGTTGTACATATACAAACCCATGATAGTCTTCAAGTTCCTTCTTGTTGGATTCATTATTTTTCTCAGAAAAATCATCTACTCTTACATTAGCACTTTCCACTATCTTATTTGTTCTTTTTTTCATGCACTTGTAGGATTTTCTCTTTGTGGAATAACCTAAGAATATCCCCTCATCACTTTTTGGATCAAACTTAACTATATTTTCATCTCTCTTTATGTAACATCTACTCCCAAAAACTTTGAAATAACTTACACATGGAGATCGACCATGCCACAACTCATAGGGATTTTTGTTTGTACCTTTCTTCAATTGAACTCTATTCAATGTGTAAACTAGATTTCTCATTGATTCTCTCCAAAATATCTATGCAATATCCTTCTAAATCATTAATGTCCTAGCACAATCAATGATAGACTTGCTTCTTCTTTCAATAATACCATTCCTCTAAGGTGTTCTTGGAGTTGGCATCTACCTTTTGATTCCTTATTCCTCACAATATGAAAAAAACTCATGTGAAGTAGACTCACCTCCTCTATCATATCTAAGTCATTTTAGGGTCTTATCAGTCTCCTTCTCCACTCTGGCTTTGTAGATATTAAACATGTGCAAATATTTAGATTTGTCCTTTAGAAACATAACCCACATCATTCTAGAATAATCATTAACAATAAAAATGAAATAATTATCACCATAGTAACTCCAAGTTCTCATTAGACCACACAGATCAATATGAACCATATCTAAAATACTTTCAGAAGAATATTTTTTATTGATGAAACTAGAACTAGTTAACTTCCCAAGATGACATTCTTTACACCTTACATTATCTGGTTTCACTAGGTTAGACAAACCTCTCACTATATTTATCTTACTTACTTTGATCAAGTTATCAAAATTTACATGAAAAAAACTCTTATGTCATAACCAAAAATATTCTACCCTAGCAATCAAACAACTCTTAATAGTAAAATTTAGATGGAACAAGTTACCTTTAGTTGGTTCATCGATAGCAATATATTCTCTTGATTTCCCAATAATCCCGCATATACCTTCATTGAACTCCAATCTATATCCTTTGTTATTCAAATGAGAAACACTTAACAAGTTGAATTTCAGACCATCAACCCAATAAACATCATCACAATTTGTTTTATCATTCAAAGTAAAAGATCCTTTACCTTTTACCAAAAAGGGAGCATCATTCCCAAATTTTACTAAGCCACCATCACATCCTTCCATTGTGATGAATTTTCTTTTATCACCGGTCATATGGTGAGTGCACCAATTGTCAATAATCTAGTCACCATTGTGATTCATGTTAGAAACTAAAGCTTTCTCACCTTCTTCTGAGGTTTCTTACCTTACTACAACAAACACAATTTCTTCTTCATCTCTTCCATCAGATTCTTCATTAATAACACCTTCCTTAGCTAGGTAGCATTCTTTCTTTTTCTTATACTTGAATCTTCTTAGCTTCTCCTTTTTGTCATTGTCAGGGCATCTAGAGGCAATATGTCCAATCTTATTGCATACAAATCATTTCAAAGGAAACTTACCCTTATATTTACCTTTACCTCTAGGCATCCTTTTAGCAAATAAAGCTTCTAATTCCTCATGTTCTCTTTCTTCAGACATAAAATATTCATAATCATTAGGGTAATATGTTGAGGAATTATTAGATATCTCATTTCCTTTCCTAGATGGTGCAAGAGTCAATGATTACTTGAAAGTAGCTTCAAATTTTGGCATATGATTATCATAATTGCTTAACTCAAATGCAGTTAATTTCCCTATTAATGCATCAAGAGTAACAATAAAATTTTCTAGAAATCTAAGCTCTTGTATAGATGAAACCCTAATATCTTACCGAGGCAATAAAGCTCTCAATACTTTTCTTACCATATCCTCCTCGGGAAGATTACCACTAGTACCTTAAATAGTAGCAACAACTTCTTTCATTCTCTAATTGTATTGCTTAATGTTTTCATTTTCTTCCATCCTCATGTCATCATATTTTTCTTTCAAACTATCAACCTTTTCCTTCTGCACATGTGGATCTCCACCATAGACGGTATTCAACTTCTTCCACATCTCATAAGCAATATCCAAGTCTTTGACATCAATAAACTCTGCATCTGAAAGGGTACTAGCAATAGCTTCCATAGTAGTAGTATGTTCTTGCCTGATCTTTAGTCGATCTACAGTCAAGGTTCCTAAAGGGATAATATACTTAGAAACCACATCATCCCATTACTGATCACCCATACCTTTAAGATAGAGCTTCATCCGACCACACCAAACTGAGTAGTTCTCTCTTGTGAATTTAGGACCTTCCTTTCTCATCATCTTTGAATCTTTACCTCAAGATGTTAAGCTTCACCAAAAAAGAGGACCAAAGCTCTAATACCAATTGTTAGTCCTAAGACAAATTACTGAAAGGGGGGTGAATCAATAATCAACCAATTATTCAAAATTTTAACCTCTTAAACTTTACAACAACATTCATAAGATTAACTTAATAGCAGCAAATAAAAATCATAACCATAAGAAAATCTACATAACAATGAAACATTTGACATAGAGATTTATCTTGTGGAAACCCAATTTTAAAGAAAATCATGGTAGGAATTAGTACCCACTAAATAATGTACTCTTTTGAAGTACACCCTTTGAGGAGCTTAATCATGTTAGGAGTTTACAACATCGCTAGTAGGTGCTACCTGGTTAAGGGATTTACCTTAGGCCTATTAGGACCTTTACCCTATTAAGAGTAGCCTTGTTAGTCAACTTTAGACACAAGATCATGTGCCACTCTATTAAAGGATTTACAATAAGGACCTACTAGGATCCACCCAGTTAAGGGATTTTGACTGCTACAACTGTTAGGGAATAACATAAAGAATAATTTGTAGAATAGCACTATCTCTACTTGATCAGATCCACTAAAGCACACAATCTCTTCACAATACACTTAACTCTATCTTGGCTTGATCACAACTCCCACTTTACAACCACACTTTCCCAACACATGATCAACACACTTAACTTTCAACTTCATCCATTATATATTGAACTTATAAGTCCACCGTCTTAATCAAGAACTAAATCTAAAATAGATTTGAATTTCAAATATCCCTCTCAAATCCAATGTGCCACAAAACAAAATTCAATTTACAAAATAATTCTCCAAGACCGCATCGACAATACAATGATTTACCTAGAGTTTTGTGTCGAGGGGTCAAACATATTTTGACCAGACACATGCTTCCTCTAGAATCTTCTCCACGTGCTATCATCGAACAATGTGATGCCAGGTCATCACCTCCAATCATGAATACATGACACCAGATCATGACTGACTCAATTGTTTCTACCGCAACCTCAACACCAATCACTGATCAAAGATTTATCAACTGTTTCTCAAGAACACAAACAGTTTAACCTGTTAACAACTTTGTCTCTGCTCACCGATCACCTATCCTACACACATGTCACTTAAATTAGTTGTGGTCACAATTGTAGCTTCTATATACTGTCAACAACCTTCTCCTATGACCACGCCACATAACTCATCATAGATTTAACAAACTAATAAAATCACCTATCACCTGTAACTAACTATTCTAGCAGTTACACTGTTAACCTTCATATGATCATAAATTTCTTACCAGTCTACATCAACAGTAGCGGTCATGTATTTAATATTCACATACATCCCCAAGTCTCTCATAAGGATTTCTATAACTGAAACTCATCATTTCACCTTGATCATCATACTTATACTTAACAACATACTAGGAACACTAGGTCAATACTTGGCATCAAAGACAACCCAATAACTAATTATCATGCAATCAAATTTGTAAAATGAAAACACCAGAAATCACTTACCATCACTACATCGATTATGCCAAAAACAACTCCTAAGGAAAAAGCATAGTATCAAATAAAGCCATAACTGATTCATGATTTACCATAAAAGAAAACCAAATCATTCTTGTAGGTATAACTGCTATTTTCTTTTCAAACAAAACTCGTTTAGAAATATCATTTTTGAGAACCTCCAAAATGTCCTATTTAACAACCAAACTCAAAGGACAACTTCATATCACTATAAGTGCACATGGCGGCGTACCTTAGTTTCCTTTCGGCTAGGGTTTCAAGAAGTCAAAATAGAAGTGTAACCAATTCCCAATTCATACTAATGATTTTTAATAGATCTTTTACAAAACAAAACATAAGCCTCGTGTGAATATTACTTCAATGATACTCTTTGTCACTTAAATACGATACATAATATTGTCAACTAATGCCCCTGTGACTTTATGAATAATGTCATTTGATATTTAAATAAAAATGATGCCAACAAAGATTCAAAATCATGTATTTCCAAATTGATACCCGTGTATACCATTATAACACCTTTCATCATACAAATCATGTTAATTCTATTTGCAAAGAGTATCATTTGAGACCTCGAGCTAATATAATATCTTTTTCAAAGACAATATAAGCAGTGAATATAACTTTTAATGTAGACATATTTAACCACATATTTTCCAAAGATATTTGATCACTTGTTACTATATTTTCATCATTATGATATCAAATCAAAAGACTTTTATCTGTAGTGAAACACTTATAAGTGCCAGGAAGAGCATGATTTGATCATGATATCTTATTATTAGATATATCTAGCCTTGTTTGTATGGGATTTTCAAAATCATATGAATTTTGTTTTTAATAAAAGATTTAATGATATGCCAATGTATTTTTTATGAATCATTAAGTTTCTTATTTTGAACATAATACATAGAGTATTAAATTCTAATACATTCAAGCCTTAGTTTGTACCCACCCATAAGATAGCTCACAATCAATATCATTGTCAGCACAAACAAATAAACTACAAGTTGTCAACCTATAAGAAATCAAACTCTGAATAATGTAAAGCATACCAATTGGATCAAGAACTCACTACTGACATGAGAAGCTTTAGTCATAACCATATTGTTGAATATCAAATCGAGAGATGAAACCATGAAGCTATGATATAAACTGATAATCATGATATCATAATCTAACGGAATGAGGCTATGATATAACAAAGATGTTGATGCCATGTTGTATCATTTGGTGCAACTGGTAATAAACTAAACACATTGAATACCAAACATAATCAATCAACCTGTATAATTGTGAGTGTTTTCAACCTTCAACCTGTATACCTTTTCAAGACTTGTATTGGTGTCTTGTCACCGTAGTGTAATCTGTTCATTGGAATATCAATACCATGCGAATACATTATTCATTGTTTACCACAATGTAAATTTTTCAACTTATGCTCAACTATCATGATCCTTATGTCAATCATTAATTCTCATGATGTCTTACTCATAAAGCCAATTTTCAATGGAATACCTAAATGCCTAGTCCAGTATGAATGAAATATGAAATATCGAACCATCTATTCATATTCCATATGTCCATGAATAATAGATTTGTGTCTTTGTCATAAAGGATAACAAATGAGGGTGAACAAAATCCCCCTTTTTTCTTGATAGAAAAATACAAATCTCTCTCTCCCTCTTTCCATCAAAAACAAAGCACAGAGAAAGATGTGTAATGCCTCAACCAAGATATGAAACCAAACCGATCTAGTATTCATGAGAGCCTGAAGACAAAAACTGAGAAATATGTGTAACAAGTAATCAAGAGAACTAAAGATGACAACCGACGGACAAGAAACTCCCCTTGATTCACTGTTGTAACAAAAACAATCATATCAAATTTTACAAAGGCTGATAAAATTCTCAACCTGTCCTGAACCTGTTCACTAAAATTAAGTTGTGACTTCATGTTGAAACACTTAAAGTGATGAAGGGTGCTCCCCTTAATACCACAAACACATAACAGAAATAGAGAAACAACAACAATATGCAAGAACAGAAAATTGGCTTCTTATTATCTCCACAAATGTGGAATTACAAACTTTCAGAATTACAATATGCAAAGCCACATGGGCATTCCCTTACAATATTCTGTAGGACAAAGCCTCGAACTATTACCCAGATCTACTACCTAGAACTATTCTAAACTGCCTAAGACAATAATACAGCCTTCCTTATATAGGCAATTTTCCACCGCGTGGGAAGGTTCCAAAATTTTTTTAGCCAATAAGGCCGACCAAACTTAGAATTATTTATTTTACATTTTATTACATCATAGTCGGCTCAAGATAACCTTTGAAACCTGAACAAAAATTTTGAAGAAAATTATTTTCTGCCATTTCAGGTGGCCCAACTTCCTAAGACCATAAGTCATCACCAGTTGACCCGATCGGCTATTATAACCCCATTTCGGAAATGCCACGAAGCGCTCTATAGGCTTGACTGGCGCAAGCACCCGTCACTCAAATTTTTGTCCTCATCCGGGGCCTCTAAAGCCTTCAAAACTGAGTTCAAAGTTTCTGTACCCTGCTGCCAATACCGAAAATCTTCAATATCTTCCAATATACACTTGATCTGGCAATGAAACTTTACTGGCAGACTTATATGACCAAAATGAACCTCCAAGAAAGAAATTAGATCATTCTGAGCACATACGAAAATTACCAAAAATAGTAACTTTCCATAAATAGCAGCTCTGCACAAAATAGCCCTTATTGAATACAAAAATAGAAATATTTTTGGGTGATGCAAGATTGCTCTTACACCCAGGATGCTCCTGCATCAGACACCCGAGGTAATTTGAGAAGTGACCCTGTCACGACTCAGGTGTGCAGAGGAAAACTAAGATGGCTAACCTCCTCCTTTGTCAGCCAGGATGAATCTTCAACAGGTCATCCTTTCCACTTGACCAGATATTCTTCATATGTCCTGTTCCTTGTGCTTCTGCCAACACAACTATCCAGTATATCTTTGATCTCCTTAGTGTTTGAACTAGTTGCTGGAATACTCCACTGTGTTGCTGTGATCTCATCTTCAACACCTCCTTCATGATACTCTGTCAGATCTGAAATGTTAAACACTGGTAAAATATTTAGCTCAGTAGGCAATTCTACCTCATATGCATTTCCTGAATCATGTTTCTTCAGTATCCTACATGGTCCAAACTTCTTCATTTTCAGCTTGTTATATGTACCAACTGGAAACCGCTCCTTCCGCAAATGAACCATGACTTCATCACCAACCTGAAATTCCTTATACCTCCTTTTCTCATCTGCCTTAGCCTTATACTGTGCGTTCATCTTGGTAATATGCTTCCTCACCTCCCCATGGATGTTCTTCAAGTGTTCTGCAAAATCCTCAGCTTCAGCACTACTTATTTCTCCTTTATCTATCTTCCTCAATTCAGATGCATTTCTTGGACTACTTCCATACACAATCTGGAATGGTGATTTACCAGTGCTCCTATTGACAGAATTATTGTATGCAAATTCTGCCTGTGGTAAAATCAAATCCCATCCTGTTGGCTTATCTCCAACCAAACATCTCAGCAGATTTCCCAAACTTCTATTCACCACCTCTGTCTGTCCATCAGTCTATGGGTGATGTGATGAACTGAACTTCAAATCTGTCTTCAACTTCTTCCACAATGTATGCCAGAAATATCCAACAAACTTAGTGTCCCGATCTGAAACTATGGTCCTTGGCAAACCATGAAGTCTCACTACCTCTCTGAAAAACAATTCTGCTACATGAACAACATCATTAGTCTTCTTGCAGGGAATGAAATGTGACATCTTTGAAAATCGGTACAACTACTACAAAAATTGAATCATGTCCCCGCTGTGTCCTCGGTAAACCAAGAACAAAGTCCATACTGATATCCTCCCAAGGCTTCTCTGGTATAGGTAATGGCTGATACAACCCTGTATTTTGCTTCACTCCTTTCGCCATCTGACATACTCTGCAACTCTGTACAAACTTCTTCACATCTTGCTGCAATTGTGGCCAATAATAATTCTCACCAACCAAAGAAAGGGTTTTATCATGACCAAAATGTCCAGCCAATCCTCCACTATGCTTCTCCTTGATGAGATTCTCCCTCATAGAACTTCGTGGAATGCACAACTGACACCCTCTGAATAGCATATCATCTTGGATGATAAAATCCAGTCATTTCGTCCTGTCTAGAGTAACAGGTTTTGTACAAGCTTTCCAAGCTTCACCAAAATCAGGATCCTCTAGATACAAATTCTTGAGTTCCTTGAACCCAACCACTTCAATCTGCATTTCTATCAGCAATAGTTGCCTTCTGCTAAGAGCATCTGCAACCCTATTAGACTTTCCACTCTTGTGTTTCAAAACAAATGTATAACTCTGCAGAAACTCAACCCATTTCAAATGCCTTTGATTCAATTTTCCTTGACTATTCAAATATTGCAAAGCTTGATGATCAGTATACAAAACAAACTCCTTAGGAAGCAGATAGTGTCTCCACTTCTTTAATGCCTGAACTATAGCATAAAATTCCTGATCATAAATAAAATATTTCCTCTTGGCATCATTTAACTTCTCACTGAAATAAGCAACAGGTTTACCTTCTTGGCTCATAACAGCTCCTATTACAGTACCACTAGCATCACAATCTACTTGAAACACCTTATTAAAATCTGGAAGTGCTAAAACTGGTTGTTCTGTAACTTTTTTCTTCAACAATTGAAAGCTTTTTTCTGCCCCATTAGTCCACTTAAACTCTTTTCTATCCCCTCTCATTGTTTCAATCAAGGGTCCACAAATACTGCTAAAATTTCTGATAAACTTTCTGTAAAAGCTAGCCAAACCATGAAAAGATCTTACCTCAGTAGCACTCCTTGGAGTAGGCCATTCAAGGATAGCCTGTACCTTCTCTGGGTCCATTTTTAGACCTTCTCCCGAAACTACAAATCCCAAATACACTAACTCTTTCTTCACAAAACTGCACTTCTTCAAATTAATCAATAATTTCTCTTTTCTCAACTTCTCAAATACCATATGAATATGCATCATATGCTCATCCAATGTCTTACTAAAGATCAAAATATCATCTAGGTAAACAATGACAAACTTACCCACAAATTCTTTCAGAACCTCGTTCATGAGCCGCATGAAAGTGCTCGGTGCATTGGTTAGCCCAAAAGGCATGACTAACCACTCATATAGTCCTTCCTTTGTCTTGAAGGCAGTCTTCCATTCATCTCCTTCTCTGATCCGAATTTGATGATATCCACTTTTCAGATCTATCTTTGAGAAATACACAGCTCCACTCAAACAGTCCATAATATCATCCATTCGTGGCAATGGAAACTTGTACTTGATTGTGATCTTTTTTATTGCCCTAGAATCTGTACACATCCTCCATTCTCCATTCTTCTTTGGTGCTAATACTGCTGGTACAGCACAGGGACTCAGACTCTCATGGATCAATCCTTTCTGTAACAGTTCATGTACTTGTCTGTTCAACTCCTCACTTTTTGCAGGTGTCATTCTGTGTACTGCCTTATTCGGAAAACTCGCTCCTAGGATCAAGTCCATCTGATGACTGATCTTCCCGACTGGTGGTAATCCATCAGGCACGTTATCGGATACAATATCTTGAAACTCATTCAACAAATCTGCAACTTCTACAGGAACATCTTCTACTTCCTCTTTACCAGCTTTTGGAATTAAAGCAAAACATACATGCTCATGCCTCATACCATCTAGGAAATTTCTTCCATCAACAAAAGTTATCCTTGCATTACCACATACCTTTTCTTCAGTCTCCTTCAATGGTTTTAGCTTATGTCGCACTCCATCCTTTGTCAGTGAATAGGTATTCGCACGACCATCATATACAGCACATCTGTCAAACTGCCATGGTCTACCCAACAACATATGACATGCATCCATAGATATGATATCACACAATACCTCATCTTGGTATCCGCCAATCTTGAACTTCACCAGGCATTGTTCATTGACCATGACCTTGTGGTCATCTTGTACCCAGGCAATCCGATATGGATGTGGGTGTTTCTATCTCTTGAGCTTCAACTTTGTCACCATCTCTTCTGACACCAAATTGTCAGTGCTTCCACTATCAATAATCACATCACAACATTTACCTTCGCACTTGCACCTGGTGCGAAACAGGCTCCTTCTTTGCTCAGGTTCATTCTCACCACTCAACAGGACTCTTCTGTTAATCAACGTTTCTCCTCTTTCAGCATCTTCAGAATTTGATGATCTGGCATCTTCATCTACATGTGCAACTCTGGCCTGGCCTTCATTTCTCCTGTCTGTTCTGCCTTGGCGCTGAGGACATTCAAATGCCCTATGACCTTCTTCTCCACAGTGAAAACATGTTCCACGGAAGCCACCTCTTCCAGATCCTTGTCCTCTTCCTCTTCCTCTCCGATCTCTATTATTCTGATCTTAGAAATGATTGGAATTATTTCCTCTCTGATTCTGACTGCTACTGGCCTCATCCTTCTTTTTTGGATCTTCATTTCAGCCACCATATGACCGTCCACCAGATCGTCCACCACGACCTCTTCCATTTTGTCTGCTCTCAAACTTCTTGTTCAGCTTTTCCTCTACTTTTAGGGCAAACTGGTATGCCTCTTCAATACTGTTCATTCGAACCAGATTTAGCTCCTCCTGAATGCTTGGCCTTAACCCATTAAGGTATCGGGCAACTTTCTCCTTATCAGCTTCTGCATGGCCTGTTCTGATGAGAAGTCGGTAGAATTCCTCTGTATACTCCTGAACAGATCTTCCTGCTTGCTTCAAACTCTGCATTTTCTTCAGTAGGTCAAGCTCATAATCAACAGGAATGAACTGTCACTTCAATTTATCCACCATCCGATCCCATCTTGTGATTTTATCTTTCCCTCTTCTATTTCACTCTAATTGAATTTCTTACCACCAGATCTTCGCATGACCTTTCAATCTGGCCTTCGCAAATTTGACCCTATCAGGATCCTCAACATCTTCATACTCAAAATATTCCTCACATTCATTGATACAGTCGATCAATTCCTCTGGGTTAAGATTTCCAGAAAATGTAGGAACCTCAATCTTAGGTCTTTTCCCAATCTTGGAAATCGCCCGAAAAAGTCTTTCTTCCTCCTGGTTCACAATTTCAGCTTCTCCTTGATATTCTTCTTCGGCTTCATCCTCGCTTTCATCTATGACATTAAGATTCATTCTTCTGCGAATCTCTTCTTGCAATGCTCGCACTTGTCTCTGCAGCTCTCTAACCTCAGGTGTTACAACACCAGCTCTTCTGCCACGTTCCCTTCGTGGAGGCATTTTCGCGATGCGCGCTGAAACCCTAGCCACGGTCCTGGTGCAAACTACCTCACAGTCGGCGATCTGTTTACACACTCAAGAAATCCTGCTCTGATACCACTTGATAAAGGGTGCTCCCCTTAATACCACAAACACATAACAGAAATAGAGAAACAACAACAATATGCAAGAACAGAAAATTGGCTTCTTATTATCTCCACAAATGTGGAATTACAAACTTTCAGAATTACAATATGCAAAGCCACATGGGCATTCCCTTACAATATTCTGTAGGACAAAGCTTCGAACTATTACCCAGATCTACTACCCAGAACTATTCTGAACTGCCTAAGACAATAATACAGCTTTCCTTATATAGGCAATTTTCCACGGCGTGGGAAGGTTCCAAAATTTTTTTAGCTAATAAGGCCGACCAAACTTAGAATTATTTATTTTACATTTTATTACATCATAGTCGGCTCAAGATAACCTTTGAAACCCGAACAAAAATTTTGAAGAAAATTATTTTCTGCCATTTCAGGTGGCCCAACTTCCGAAGACCATAAGTCATCACCAGTTGACCCGATCGGCTATTATAACCCCATTTCGGAAATGCCACGAAGCGCTCTACAAGCTTGATCAATGCAAGCGCTTGTCACCCAAATTTTCATCCTCATCCGGGGCCTCTAAAGCCTTCAAAACTGAGTTCAAAGTTTCTGTACCCTGCTGCCAATACCGAAAATCTTCAATATCTTCCAATATACACTTGATCTGGCAATGAAACTTTACTGGCAGACTTATATGACCAAAATGAACCTCCAAGAAAGAAATCAGATCATTCTGAGCACATACGAAAATTACCAAAAATAGTAACTTTCCATAAATAGCAGCTCTGCACAAAATAGCCCTTATTGAATACAAAAATAGAAATATTTTTGGGTGATGCAAGATTGCTCTTACACCCAGGATGCTCTTGCATCATAAAGAAAGTATTAATTTCCCCAGAAAATATAAGCATTTTTTTAATTTAATAGCATAGAAAGTGTTCCAAAGAAAAAGATGTGAAAATTTTCACTGCATATAAATGTGTTCTCTCCATTTCCAAATCTGCATCAAGCAAATATGTCACACTGTTACTACTAATTTCATGTATGGTTTTCAATCAATTTTATGTTCAAAAAAGTTCACTATCCATTTATTTCCGCTATGTTTCAACACTCTTCGTGAGTACTGTTTGAATCGCTAGAAAAAATTGTTAATTTAATGGACTATTACTGTCAGGCATCTTAACTTAGCTCACTCAAAACAAGTTGACTTAATGGTCTCCAAGTGTTAAAGATGGATGGATTCAAGTAGGTTGTCACTATCATAGAAACAAATGACTACAAGTACACGTTCACATTACTATCAAGGTATATTTTATCACTTATTCAATACACTATACATGTTGTCAAAGTTCATCAAGAAAGGTTGTACTGAGCATTGTCTTTACAAATGTTTCTCTGTTGAAAAAGTATATCACTCTGATCAAGAAAATAATTGTCCGAGTAAATAGTGCTATTTCAAATCAACCAAATATTGCAAGCAAGTGAATAGACCCCACAAGTTTTGTTAATTGCTTTTGTTCAATATTAAGAATGGTCTCTGTCCAAGTTTATAGCATACTATTGTTCTTTAACACCACACCCAAAATTTGTATGTATACAAAATATCTATAAGTGTAATATGAACTGAATACATTGACATGTCATGTTCTTTGTTCACTCTCACTTCACAAGCTAATCCATTGTTAAGAAAAGGAATTAATTCAACTACTAATGCCAATATAAGATGAATTTCCACTATGCAAAAACACCAAGCACAAATCTTAACAACATAGTAATGAATCTGTCAAATCCTAAACAAAGCAATGTGCCAAGTATTCATCAAATATAAAGAACCAATAAACTCACAATCCAACTTCCAATAATCAATTGTCTATCATTAATCATATAACTATAATTATTCAAACTAAATCATCATCCATATCAAGACCAACTACAGTAATGTAGTATACTTATACCAATCAACCCTGTAACTCTGGTGCATACCTCTATTCATACTTATGTGTCATTGTCAACTAAAGTAAGGAAAGAAAAATAGATCACTATCTTTTATAGACTGTCGCCACTATTTCCCTTTAGGGCTGTCACTTTCATGGTAGTCCATACATAAATAGATCAAAAACACTCTAAGAAACATATAATCACCATTTCATTTGACTGTTAAGCACTGCAATTTCTCACACTACTTGATAACAACAACAAAGATATAAAAATCTCCCTCATATAGTTTAGTAGAAAACATCTTAGCTACTAAAATATAATGCAGAGAAAGTCTCATACTCAAAAGACCACAAATTCAAGATACAAACAAAAGCCATGCACACAAGTCACTGAGAACTCCTTTATTATTCATCTCAACTCCTTTATTATTCATCTCAGGGTAAAGGATACAACATTTAATATCTCCCCCAACCACATTCTAATTTGTGCACTGCAATCTCTTGTGTATTATGCACTAGATTAAATTATTTCTCCTCTTTTTCTTTCTTTCTTCTCCAAACCTTCTTGGTGTATGATAACTAAGAATTTCATTCTAATTACTTCTACAAAATTGTTCTTTATGTCCAAACTTATGATATCTATAGAATATGGTACAACATTATTAAAACCAAAAGGATAACTATTTATCCTATGCATTATGTAATAGCTTCTATTGGCACACCTTGTATGATCATGTCTTTCATAAGACCAAAAATTATTCATTGCACGACCAAGTTTGTGATAGTTATAACATATAATATGATTGTCCTAATTTTTTAACCTATAAGAACTTTATCATTAATCCATCCAAAATCATTTCTAATATAATTTTTGCAATCTCTATCTCTATGAACATAGATATGATAGGAATATTAATAACCATAAAACAAAGAGTAGTTATACCTCATTAGATAATTTTTCCTGGAAAATAAAACTCTTGTGGACGTGTTATTCCTTTTTCCATCTTTGTTGATTTCTTTGTGTTGATCTTTGTCAAAAACATTATTTTCTATTTTAAAGAAGAAGCACTATAATTCAAGTCTATCTTTTTCCTTGGAGTTTGTCTAACTTTAAAATTATTTCTATCTGATGTTGTAAACATTGTTTTATGTTTAGATTCATCTTGGACTCTAGAGCTTTGTCCTTTTTCATATCCTAAACTAGTGGGATCTTTTTGACTTTTTTGAATACTCAACATATTATCTAATTTGTTTGATCTTTCTTCAAATTTAAGAGTCTTGTGCACTTTGAAGGACATATTTTCTAATTCATTTTTCAATGCAACTATTTTTGCTTCAAGTTTTTGACACTCATTTGTTTTAACTTCAATGTTAGATTTAGACCACATCTTCTATCCTCTTACATTTGTACAACATCTTTTTCAATCATTAGTATTCTAGTACAATAAAAAATTGATCTATTCCTCCTTTCAGCAATCACATTCTAGTGGAGTGTCCTCGGTGCAGATACCCGAATTCCATGCTCATTACAAAAATTAGTAAACTCATCAGAAATAAATTCACCACCTTTGTCTAACCTTAAGCATTTCAGTTCCTTACCACTTTGTTTTTTCACTTTTGCTTTGTACCATTTAAACATTTTGAAAGCTTCTGATTTTTCTTTTAAGAACATGACAATCATCATCTTAGAGAAATCATCAACAAATAAGATAAAATATATGTCTCCATAATAGCTTGGAGTTCTCATTGGACCACACAAGTCAGTATGAACTAACTCCAAATTAACATTAGATGAGTAATGTTTTCTTTTGAAACTAGACTTTGACATCTTACCCATTTAACATTGTTTGCACATTACATGGTCAAGTTTAGATATTCTCTGTAAACCTCTAACTTTACTTTTCTTATTGATATTAACCATGTTGTCAAAGTTCACATGACATAACCTTTTGTGTCATAACCAAACATCTTCATTTGTAGCCAACAAACAAGAAGTTTCATCATTATTTAGATAGAATAGGTTACCTTTTGATTTTTCACTAGTACTGATTAGTTTTCTGGCCTCATCATAGATTTTCACATTTCTTTTCTCAAATGCAACTTGGTGACCAGTGTTATTCAATTGTGCTACACTAAATAGATTATATTTAAGTCCTTTCACCCAATATACATTTTCACATCTGATCTTATTGTTCAAAAAAATAGATCATTTTCCTTTCACTAGACAAGGTGTGTCATTTCCCATTTTTACAGATCCGCCATTATAATGTTCAAGATATTGAATTTTTTCTTCATCTCCTATCATATGATGTGTGCACCTACTATCAATATTCCAAGTATCATTCTTGCTAACTTTAGAAATAAGTGTTGTTTCAACATACCTTTCTTCTTCTTCAGAATCTATTTTCAATACAAAAAATACCACTTCTGTGTCTTCATCAGTTTCGGTCTCGGTGTCATCATCTTCATCTTCAACTAGGTAGCATTCCTTCTTGCCTTTGTCTTTGTAGTCTCGATTGTCTCTCTTTCCATATGGTTGGTTACCTCTGTGATCTCGGTAATTTCTCGTGTCATTCTTCCTTTCATATGATCTTTCACTTGTTTTCTCATCATCTTTCCTATCAGGACATCTTGTAGCAATATGACCAATCTCTTTGCATTTAAAACATACCAAGGGTAGTTTACCTCTATATCTTCCTTTACCTTTTTGTAGTCTTCTAGACATTAATGCTTCAAGTTCATCTTCTTCAGCTTCACTCTCACTTTTATTTCTTATCTTATGTCTACTGCTTGATTTTTCAATATTCAGAGATGACATAAATGCATATTCTACCTTAGTAAAATAGTGCTGTCGTAGTTTTTAAGCTCAAATGTAGTCAATCTTCCAATCAAACTATCAAGTGAAATATTATTACCAGGAGCTACTCTCATTTCATGAATTGTAGACTCTGATAGCATAGGCAGGTAAAAATGTTCTAAGAATTTTACTTACCATAGTTCCTTCTTCAATCATTCTACTTGCTCCTCAGATAGCATTCACCACTTCCTTGACTCAGTTTTTGTATTGTGTGATGTTTTCACCTTCTTTCATTTTCATATCATCAAACTTACCTCTTAGACTTTTAGATTTTTCCCTAAGAACATTCACATCTCCTCCATGAACTAGTGTAATTTTGTCCCACATCTTCTTTGTAGTTGTACAAGTCTTGATGTCTTCAAATTCAACGTTTCATAGTCATGAAGAAGAAATCTCAATCATCATAGAATTATGTTCTTGTCTTTCTTTAATCTGTGTGCTAGTCAAAGGACCAGTAGGGTTTATGAATTCATTTTCCAAGTAGAACATTGCAGAATCTCCAATGCCTCATAGATACAACTTCATCATTCTTTTTCATGTTGAGAGATTATCTTTGTTTAGCTTTGACACCTCTCTCTTATACATCCTATGATCTTTTACTTAAGTCCTTCAAACTTCTTCCTTCAAGTACTCTTGCTCTGATACCAATTGTTAGATAACTGAGAGGGGGCATCTATCAGTTAAGTCCAGTTATCCTATAGTCCCAGATACTCCTAGATGTATAAAATCAATCTTTCTATTAATCAAAACAACTCGGTAAAACTTTATCTGTGCCTTTCCATTCATTAAGCGAATACCAGTAAAATTAACTAGTGTGTATACTAATCATACCAGTAATTGTAATGTGTAAATTAAAATAACAAATCATCACATCCATACACATATAAAACTTTGATTTTTAATGTGGAAACCTTGTTATAGTAAAAAACACATGGCATCGGTACATGAAATAATTTCACTCTTATGAAGTGAGCTCAGTTAAGAGCCAACCCTATTAAAGGTTACAAAACACACTGTAAGGTGTGACCTTGTTAGAGTATTTATCACTAACAGTTCTCTGTGACCAAACATTCACTATGGAGTCAATAAGAAAGCAATCAACATTCATTGAATGTCATAATAAAGACTATTGAGTCCTACTCGGTTAAGAGATTTTGTTTGTAGGAATGGTTAGAATGTAACAGTAAATGATCTTATTCAAATACAACTTCCTTTGCAGATATTCAGATCTATGCTAAGCTCAAATACGTCTGGCCATCATAATCTCTTCAATTTCTTTATCTCTTCCAACTCTGTTCTGCTCAGTAATCTCATTTCTCTATTGCTCAATGTAATCTACAGAATTGCTCGGCTCTCTCTTCAACCTGTCTAACCAGCTTCGCATGAATACAATCTCCTCATGCACATTATTCATTATGAATCTCTTGTCTCCTTTTATAGACATGATAAACCATTTTCTTCTCATCCATATATTTTTCCTCTTAATCTCCATCGTTGATTTTTTCCCTTCGACCTTCCTCAGAACTTGTGTCTTCAACATGTTTCATTCTACATTATCCGATCTTCCTTGAATTTTGTCAATCATAGATCTTCATAAAAAACTTTATCTTTAACCTTGGAATCATCCATATTTGTCCAGCTCATGATCTCAAGTTAGCAATCACATGTTCCATATTATTTCTTTCACTTGGTCAATATTGTGATGTGTCGGTGACTTCTAACTTGGTTAATATTGTACTTGGTATATACTACACTTGCTCGGTACACTATTTCAACTCGGTGTATACTAAGTTCTTCATTTACCAACCACATAAAATTATTCATTCTTGATCTTCAATTCTTAACAGAATTATGTAATACAATCAAATCACTAACATACTTTCATAGACTCATCAATAAGTTTCCCAATGAATACCATACTTATAATTTACTCATACATCTCATCTTCATGTTAGTATCTCATTCCTTCACCATTATACCTTCTTCAGATGTTTGCAACTATCATGATAAGTACAGTCAAAACTAGTTGACATCAATGACAATATAATAACTGATTTAATGTGTCACATATACCTTTTTAGTTCTGTTAACTCATTTGTATTATTCAATCAGTTGTAGTATGTCAAGGTCTACCTCTATTCATTTTTCTGAGACTATATACCCTAGCAATTTACCATATTGTACCCCAGAGGCACACTTTTTCGGATTTAGTTTCACCTTGAATTGTTCAAGCCTTGTGAATATTTTCTCTAAGATTGGTAAATGTTCCTCCCTTGAGTGAGATTTGCAAGTATATCATCCACATAATCTTCTAAGAACTTATGCATCATTTCATGAAATATAGTAGTCATGGCTCTTTGGTAGGTCGCTCCTGCATTCTTAAGAACAAAGTGCATAGTATCCAACAAAATGTCCCCCATGCACATGTAAAAGTTATTTTATCTTGGTCTTCACGTGCAATTTTGATTTTATTATAGACACTAAATCTATCCATAAGAGAGAACATTGAATGACCCACTGTTAGATCCACTATGGCATCTATGCTTAGTAAAGGGAAATCATCCTTTGGACATGCTAGATTGAGATCTCAAAAATTCATACAAATTCTAATGGATTTATCTACTTTAGAAATAAGCACAATAATGGATATCCAATTAGCATAGTCAATAGTTCTTATGAATCCTACTTTTAATAGCTTTTCTAATTCCACTTTGACAGGAAGTGCAATGTGTGGGTGCATTTTTCTCAACTTTTTCTTTACTGCCTTAACTCTTGACTTGATATTCAAATGATGTATAATCAGGTTCGGGTCCAATCCAGGCATGTCATCATAGGACCAAGAAAATTTTATTTTCCTTTCTTTGAATAACTTTATAAATTCTTCCCTCTCTTCATTTGGTAATGATGCTGCAAGACGTATGACTTTTCGCTCTGATTTGGTCCCAATGTTGATCTTTTATGTTGGATCTATAATAATAGGTGATGTCTCCTCATAATGTTTGATAAAATTATCCAACCTCCCTTCCTTAGGTGCCACAATTGGGTTTTCACCTTTGGAAATGTCTTTTCTTTCTTTCTCTTTTTGGTCTAATACTACTACCTTCTGGTTTTCACCATTAGACTCTTTCAATTTTTTATTTTTTTATTTTATTTCTCGACGAAGAGATTGGATAATTTCCTTCATCATTTAATCTTTATATAATTCTTTGGTAGAAGGTTCAACCGCATTTAGGTACAAGGCCAAAGAATTATAATTTAGGAATGCGGGGATTTCATTTGGCTCCATGGAATCCCATTCAATGAGTTCTGGATATATTAGGGATAATGGGTCATTGTATTTCTTTAGGTTGGATGTGTTTAGGGACATGACTTCATTAGATGGTTCATACATTGTATCACTCAAGTCTATTACATGTTCTTCTTTTAAGTGTTCCATAGAACTTGGATCAAAATCTTCTTCACTAGAATCTTCTTGAGTTTCTTATGGGTAAAAATTTGTGGGTTAAACCTACTGCTAGATTCTTCCATTTTTGGTGTCCATGAGGGTACATAGGATTATCCTACCTATTGAGATTCTTTTGCTTCTTGATTTGGAGTATTCTCTTGAATTTATTGATTAGAACTTGAAGCTTGGTTTGCATTTGATCTTGGATTTAACTGTTGTCTTTTACCTTGGTTAGACATAGTCTAGCATAAGTGTCTATGACATCCACATCTTTGTCTTGAAAAGATTTACTAGATATGGAATCTCATTCCTATTCATTTGAGTCTTCATCACTTTGAGAGTTCAATTGTAGGATTTGTTCATAAAATATGGGATGGTTCTTTTGAGTGTATCCTTGTTCAAGATACCCTAATCTTGATTTCTCCTTGCTATCCATCCTAGCCATTTCTATGGGTTAAACCAACCCTTCATTCCTCCTTCCAAAAGGTCCTTGTCCTTTGTAACCCATCTTTTTCATAATATTTAAACCTTTTCCATATTGATGAGCAGGAATGCTAATATTTTGGATTCTTTTTCCATTAGCATTTGAATCATTATCTTCCTTATATAGCCACTTTAAAATTTTGTTGTCATCTTCTTCCATGGATGAAGAAGTGCTAGCTCTTACAAAATGGTTATTGTATTTTTGAGGAGGATTGGAGCTAGAAGGTCGACCATGAGACCTAGGAGATAATGGAAAATACATCACGAACAAGGAATATTCCCCTACACCATTTTGCTTAATCTTGCATTATTTTCCGAAATTTTTCATCATGGTGTCCATCTTTTGATAATGGGCCTCTTTGGTTTGTATTTGGGAATTTTTTGAGTTTCCTTCTTCTCCTTTTCCTTTATAACTTTCTCCTTTCCCTTAGTCTATGTAGCTAAGTTAGTGGGAATTTGATTTTCTCTAACAAAAGTGTCTTTTTACTTCATCTTCTCTTTTCCTTTTGCTAAGGAAAGGTCTTTTGAACTTTGAACTTGTTCTATTTTCCTTGATGCAATGCCTTTGTTATTATGAGGAACTAATGAGTCATTTATGGGTTTGATATTATTACAATATTGAAATGGATTTATATCTCCACTCACCATAATTTCTTAACCCATGTATGGAAACTTCAAGCATTGATGGTACGTTGATGGCACCACTTGCATTTCATGTATCCATGGTCTTCACAACAAAATATTATAGGTCGGTTTCAAATCAAGTACTTGGAAAATAGTCTCCTTTTGAATAGGGCTCACTCGGATAGGGAGCACTATTATCCCTTTGGATGATCTTTCTTCATCGACATAAGCCTTTATGGTTATCTTTCTTTTAGGGTCTATAGCTTCTTCAGAATACCCTAGGGCTTTGACAAGATTCAAAGTAAAAATGTTTAGACAAGCTCCTCAATCAATGAGGACTCTTTTGACACGATGTTTGTGTATCAAGACTTCAATGTGCAATGGAAGGTTTTGGGGATGGTTCAAAGACATATCATCTTGGTCGTAAAAAGATAAGAAATGAGGCGCAATAAGATGTCCCGCCATATTCTGAAATTTTTCAACATCCAAATTTAGATGAACATTGGTTTCAAGAGAGTCTTCTCCAAGATTTCCTTGTGAATAGGTGAAAGTTTTAACAACTCCAAAATAAAAAAAAATTGTGAGATTTCTTTGGAGTTGATCGAGAAGGTTGTAATTCTTTGATGATGTGGATACTTGATTTGGTACAAAAATTTTAGGGGTACCTCCTAGCAAGGTAATTTTGGATGCTTTCCCCCTAGTCACAACATTAAAGGTTTCATGTTTTTGATTTTATTTCACCACTATAATGTTGATGGTATTTTCATACCCAGTTAAAGATTTTATGGTGTTATCATGTGTGTGAGAAAAAATAACTGTTTCATTCCCTCACTTGTTATTTTGGTTCGAATTTGAGGTTTCTCCTTTCTCATGATTCAAGAAAGGATTCTTAAATTCCATATGATCTTCATTGTTTTGAGGACTTTCAACTTTTATTGTGCCATCATCTATCAAATCTTGGATGAAATACTTTAGTTTCATGCATTCATTAGTTATATGCCCTTTATTTCAATGGTATTCACAATGATGGGGGTCATTCCACCAAGATGGTTTAACTTGGGGTTTGTATGGTCTAGATTCTGGTAAGACTAATTTTATTGGCAACGAGGGTCCTCAAGGCATTTTCCAATGGTTCCCCCAAAAATATGAAATTTCTCCTTTGGGTTGGAGCAAATAAAGGCCTTGGTTTATTTACCCCTTGGTTGTTGAAAGATTTATTATTATTGTTGAAAGGGGTCTTAGTTGTTTGATTAACATTATTTATTTGGTTGGACCCACTTTATAAGTTAAAAGGGGTAGCTTTTAGGTTGTTAGCTTCTACAATCCCATCATTTACAAGATTTTTGTTAGTGTTTTTCACCCAAGATCTTGATTTATCATTGTTGTTTTTGTGTTTGTTAGCTCCCCTAAGATTAATATGATTATTTAAATTATTGTTGGTGTTAGTGTAGCCTTTATTTTCTTTGAAGATTTTGATTTATCCTCTCTTTACTAATACCTCTTCAATCTTAATCCCGTTATTTATGATCTTTTCAAATGTTGGGGGACATTGAATTTTCCATTTTCTCCTTTTCAGGTATGCTTCTAGAATATCTCGCAAAAACCATTCTCCATCTTTGGAAAAAGCATAGAAAAGGTTCACCATCTTTTTTCTTTGTGTCACATAGGTTTAGCATGGTGATTTCATGCTCAATGTTATAAGAGTATTGAGTCACGAACTTGGAGACTAACTCTTCAAATGTTTTTATTCCTTGTCGCAATTTTGAAAACCACTCCATGGCTTTCCCTCCAAGGATTCTCAGAAATAATCGCATTAGATAGACATAGTATCATGCATGAACTCAATACTTAAGGCACAAAACTCCCTCAAGTGGTCTTGTGGGTTAGATTTACCCATGTATTTTTTCGTATCTTGGAAAAACCATGTTAGGAGGAAAAGGCACCATGACCAAGTTTCGATCAAAAGGAAAGGGGTACAAGGCTTCAATAGAGAATGGTTTTAGTTTGGTTGCCTTTTTCATATTATCAATTTGGGCTTGGAACATCTTAAGTTATTTTTTCATGACCCCTAATCGATTCTCCTCTTCCTCATCCTTCTTTAAGGTCATTGTGTCATAATCATGAGGAAGCTTAACCCCTGATTGGGCTAAGTTAAGGAAATACCTCTCTTTATTCCTTTCTAAAAAAATTTCCATTATTTCGAGGAATTCAGGATTTTGGGCTTCCCTGTTGGATTTTTCTTTGGTTGTTTCTTTTTGCACTTGATTTATTGTTTTATTGGTCTCTTGGTTCTCATTGTTTCTCCCTTGAGTAAAGTCATAGAAATCGTTATTTCTATCCATGGGATCAACTCTTTATTCAAATAGGTTGGGGAGTCTTTCTTCTTGTTCATATTGTTTTTTGAAAGGGGTTTGGAATATGAACTCATCGTATGGAACATCTTGACTTATGCAAGTGTCATCTTCTTGGAGTAATATTTCTAATCGATGTGATCTAGTGAAAACCAGCATCAACAAAGGATTGAGTCAAATGAAGTTTCCCTTTCTTGGTGATTGTTCTTTTGGAAGATTTTTAAAAATATAAAATGATTTATTATGGATGCTTATTCATTGTTATATTTATTATCAAATGCAGCAATCACAAAAACACTTGTCTTTTAAATTCCCTCTCAACACAAAATGTTTGAATATTAAAGAACGTTGTCACAGGTCTTTAACAAGAAAGCACTTCAAGCAATCTACCTATAGTCAATTTTGGCTTGTAAACATGGCTCTATTAGGTATTATTACTAGTTAACAAGGTGCTAATAAGTATTTCTATTAAAATAACATCAAGTTTCATCCCCCATTATAGGGGCCTCCCACCATCGGTATGTTGGAGTTTTATGCAATCTTGAAGGACTACTCGAGGAGGTTCGATTCTTGATATCCCTTTGTCACTCACCTCATTAAGGATGAATGCATTTTATTTTATAGTGGGGAGAATTATTGCAAAAAAATAAATTATATCCCACTTTGGGTTGTCCCTCTCATTGGCCTCATTAAGGCATGTTCTTGGGAGGTGATCCCACTAATTCTCTAGCATGTTCATATGAAAGAAAATGAAATGAAATGGAAGAATAGGTTTAGGAGTTTGATTCACCAAATGTGAAGAGAATATCCCTACTATTTTCCACTTCCAAACACAATAAACATGGTTCAATTACCAAACCTTTTTAATCTAATGGGAATTGAGCACTTCTAGCTTTTTGATTCACCTAAAAGGTGAAGAGCATAATCACCTAATACTCTCTTCCACACGAAATATGCTTAAAATTAGTGTTAGTTCATTTCCTTATCCTTCCTTCTAATCAAAAAATTTGATAGGTTTGGCATTTTGATTCCCTTAAAAGTGAAGAGAATAGGCCTACTACCAAATCCAACAAACAATAATAGGCTGCTAATTATCTAGATTCAAATCAAATTGCCACAATTTAAGCAAATGCATAGGGATATAAGCTAACCTTTTTCATAGCTAGCAAAGGCTAGGGGCATTTTTTATTTGATTTATTCATTGTGATACTCTCCTAGTGGCGATTTTTTGAACTCCATTGCATCCTCTTTCCAGATTGTTATTCCAACACAAAATCCCAAACAAAGTGAAGAAATCCAAGCAATTTGAACTTTAATTCCTTTCTTTAAAATTGATTAAAAATGATGAACTCAAGGAACAAATATCCAATTTAAAGAGATAAATTTAGATTTTTACAAATCAATTATATGTAGATATCTTTCATAATCTTTACCTCCATGCTTGGAATCCTCCAAAAAGTTGTTTATGTGAAGATTTTTCTCTTTTCAATCTCTTCTACATTTGTGTGTGTTCACTATTGACTCTGGTTCTCTGGCCTTTGGACCTTTCTATGCTCTGTCATTAAAAAAACATAGAGAATTAATTATTTACTGTCAGAAATTAAATTTGACAAAAACAATACTATGTGCTACAAAATTGATTGTAAGCGTTATTTCAGATAGTAAATGTGCCAGAGAATTGATTATACTTTCTATTTTAGAAATTAAAAGCGCTACTCAAATATTTAAATGTTGAAATAGAAATTCTTGAATGCAACATTTAAAAGTGAAAATAAAGTGTACGTGTTGATACAGGGCGCGTACACGCTACAGAGTCAAGGTGCATGCGTTGTAAGAAATTCAGATAGAAGATAGAAGTTGTGTGTATGTGCTAAAAGGCCACGTAAATGCATCAAAATTTAATGTAGAATCATCATTTCTTTTCTTAATTACGTTAGAATTTCCCATGTACACGCTACTCTAGGCCTCCTACGTGCTATTTAAACTGTCTAACAGATAATTCAACACAAGTTTATGTAAATTTATAAATAAACTTAAAATTTAGTTAGTTGAGGCCTAGAGCCCCATGGTGGGTGTCATTTTGTGTATCAAAATACCTTCATAGAATTAGTTTGCTAATATTTCAATCAAATTATGCTAAATATGACAATTGTAGAAGCTATTGAATGAAAATAAAGACAATGAGCATCCTATGGATCTCTGTTTAAAGATGCTAATGCTAAGCTCTCAGAAAGCCTCCATTAGTGACAACTCTAAAATGAGAAAATATGCTAAATGATCAAGAATTAAGCCTATTTTACTCAAAACAATGCTAAATTATGCTTCTAGCTCAATTTCACTATAGTAATGATGCAATTCTAAGATGTAATTGGGATCCTTTTCTCTTGATTTTTTCCTTTTATTTATAGATTTTACCAAGCATAGGGGTGGAGTCAAGTTTGATCATGGTTGAGTTTGAGTTAAGTCCATGGTTTCAAATATGGGGACAATTTAAATTTTTTGTCCTCAAAGCTTGGGACAATGAGACAAAATGGGTGGTCAAGATGCTTTCTCCAAGTGAGTGATTGAGATTCAATGTGGCTTTGATCCATGTGAGTCCAATCCTTAATTCTTATTGGTTGAGGTAATTCCCTCTCATGTGGTAGGTGAGAGAAATTAGGATTAATTAATTGATTTCATTTAATTCTTTAGCCATGTGTACCCCTTGAATGGATTTAATTTGATTTTAATTCAACTATACAATTAATTAGATTAATTGCATAATTAAATGATTTATTTGATTTATTTAATTCTTTTTGTCTTCAATTTCAATTAATGTTGGATTTTACCTTGATTATTCACTTGGATCAACTAGAAAAAATTTAGGTGTCTACAGTTATCATGGATTTTTCATATATATATATATATATATATATATATATATATATATATATATATATATATATATATATATATATATATAGTTTATTCTTGAGATATTGATATTTTGATTGAGTGTGCAAAAACTTGACCATGGTTTTAAATGCAGGGAATTAAGGATGGATCAATGTGAATTCTATGTAAAGCCAAGGTTAACTCTATGTAGGGATGTAACCTCATTGTTATGTGTTTTATTTAGTAAATGTGATGTTAGAATGATTTTAGAATAACTGAGAGGGGGGGTGAATCAGTTATCCTCAAGTCTAGATGTACCAATTTAACTTTTCAACACTTCGAAAAACTTAGATCTATTCAACAATTCACTCGGTCTCTATAGAATATATCATCAACATAAAACTTGTACTCCACAGTCCAAAAGTAATCAACTTGCAGGATATAAAAATTTTAACAACATAACACATCAAATAACATTCACACAAGTATGACACTAGGATTTAACATGGAAACCCAATATGCAAAAAAACACCATTAACATGCTACCAAATTTTCACTCTTCTAAAGTGAGCTCTGTGAGAAGCCAACCCTATTAAAGGTTACAATACACACTATTTGGTGTGACCCTGTTAAATGATTTAATCACCCTGTTAGGAGTGGCCTGGTTATAGGGCTTAAGAACATCCTATTAGAATGTCACCTTGATTAAAGTGTTTACAAAATGATTGTTAGATCAACCTTGATTAAAATATTTTAAGTGATACAATGGTTAGAGAGTAATAGTAGGATCTGATCTGAAATATACAACTCACTTTGCAAATACAGATCCAATAAGCTCATATGTTGATTTATTGACTAACCTTTGTTGTCATCTCCATCTCTGATCTACTTGGAAATACCTCCAAGCAATCACCTCAACTCAATTCATCTTTTCACAACTCTTCTCATCCTTTTTCTTAGGCTCTCTAGTCAATGTTACATCAACCTCTTCCACACTCTACATAACCCACAATTAGGTCATCCTTATACCTCCTTGATTAGCTAGATTAATCTTTTGTCATTTAATCTCTTCCATAGATCTTAGGTTTAGGTCAGATTCATCGAATCCTTCCATCATTTTATTCTCCTTCTTATCCTTCTAGATACTTCTCAAAACTTCTCCTTGAATCCATAAGAAAATGGTTTACCATGTATTAAATGCTCCATTTCATTCATCTTTAATGTCAACACATTTTACATACCCCAAGAATTCAACTATGTCGGTTGGGAGTCTCAATTCCTTCACAAATTATAAATTACTGACACTCGGTCAATATTGTGTTCATCTACTTGATCATCACTGGATAGCTCGGTCATCACTAAAATTGTTCTTCTCGGAAAAAACTACCTTTGCTCGGTTAATTCTTTGATACTCAACAATTATTGATGCTTAGTCAACACTAAAATTTACTCGGCTTATATTGGCGCTTGGTTGACACTAGCATCACTCGGCTTAAACTTAATTTCCCCTCTCTGTCTCGGTTAAGCCTATGCTTCCAAACTTTCTTTCCTCATTTCTTCTATACTTCAAATCGACTGACCTCTTCACTTAGTGTTAAAGATAAACAACACATTACCTTGCCAATGTGCCAACTAATCAAGTACCCATTGTAGTATCTCATAACTCAACTTTTCACTAGGTCCTCTTGTTATCTCCTCTTTTCAAATCCTCTTCATCAATCAAAAGATATGGTACTTTACTAGATAGCAACTATCTCACTAGTTAAGGTTTGACATCAATAACAATATAACAATTGTTTCAATTGTAGTTTCCAACATGTGATGCATGGTGAATTGTATTGTTGTAAATTGTAAATATGTGTTATCCATTTGGCATGCCATGTGTAATTTAATGTGATGTGTTTATGTTGTGTCAATTGACACTTGTACATGTGAGTTTTCATGACCAAGTGAGTTAATTAGGATTAGACTCTTACCCTAGGGTCACCTTATAGTGTCCATGTGTAGGGTTACTTGTTTAAGGAGTCAAAATAAGAATCCCATCATGCAAACCCATAGGTTAACTCTTAGAGTGTTTTTGAGGGGTTAAATCGAGCCGTAAGGGATGGTTAGGGTTAAAATTAAGCTATCCCTATAGGTGTACTATGGGTTGGCAGTTAATTGTTTACCAAAAATGTGTTCAAAACTTAATTATAGCCTTCCAAAAAGTACAATTTTAGAGAGTGGCAAAATTGATAGGATACAAAGCTCATCCCTTTCTCCACATTTTGTTCTACCTCTCATTTATGAGAGGAGATAAGATGGAATAGAAGGACTCCAAATTCATCTCTCATTAAGACAGGTAGGTAGGAAGTGGTGAGGAGTTCCCTTTTAGTGGAAATTTGGAGGAGTTTGAGGGTTGATTGCCCACTCTCCAAACTTGGAGACTTCTAGTTGAGTTCATGAGATTTGGAAGATTTGGCCAAGGAAGAAAAAAGCTAAGGAAGGAAAAAGCTCAACCTCAATTTCATTTTTACTATTTCTTGGAGAAAGGTTGGTGCTCCCACCATGGAAGATTATGTGTTTTTTTTATGTTATGTGTGTATGGTTGTAAATCTTGTAGTATGTTAATATTTATGTTGCTTCCATGTTTGTTCATGGATCTTCTTGTTTGTTTGTTTTTTCTTGTTGTATCCATATTTATTTTGGGTGTGCAAGTCCATTCTCACCCTTGGAAGGGAAGAGAGCCTCGAGGGTGAAGGGTTGGGAATGATCAAATAGTGTAGAGTCTCTCCTTGTGAAGGAGAGGGATATGGCATGGAGTATGGGCTCCATGTTTTCATTTTTCATGTTCTACACATTTGGGGGCCATAAGGGGGGAAGTGCATTTGCAAAATGGGATGATGGAAATGTATTTGTAGCCTTGTGAAGGCATTGTTTGATCTATGTTATTTGATTATGGCTTCTCCTATTTGGGTTCACTTTCCACCTTCACCCCTCTTCATGTGTCCAAGGTGATCCATTGTGCAAGCCAAGCGTTTGGAAATATTATTATAGTTTCATTGTTGTTTTGTGTATGTTGAAAATGTTTGCATGTAACTCATTCATTCTTGGCTCCCCAAGCTCAGGGGTGGCCTTGTTAAGGCCTAGGTTGGGAGGTGAGCTCCCATGTTCAACCCTTTTGTAAACTCCAGGTTGCTTGGATAAAGTTGAAGGCGTTCTTGAAGAGGAATTTTATGTGTGTTACAAGTCTTCTTTGAAGGCTTATGGCATTGTCCAAAAAGAGAACTTTGTGTATAGTTCCATTACGTAAATTTATTTTGAAATAAAAAGTGTAGCTAATGTTGTAAGTTGCATTGTAAATTTTTAAGAAAAGAAAAAGGATACATTGAATATATTTTTTGGAAAATTTGATTTTGTAATTGATCTTATTGTATGAGGAAAATTATTTATGGCATCTTTGTTCTTTCAAAAAATAAGGGTATTATGTTTTATTTCAAATGAGGTTTTATGTTTGTTTAATGTTCTTCTAAATGTTTAAAAAAAAAAGATTATAGTTGATGCTATGTTTATGAGTATTTCAAAAAAAAATCAGAGTTTGTTGGTGTCATTCAAGCTTATGCCAAAGGAGAAATTATATGTCCATTTGAAGAGCTAAAAATCTGATTTTTATTACTTAGCTTCTTATTTTAAAAATAATGCTTGAGGATTTTTAAATTAGTTCTTTTTAATCATTTCTCTCAAAAACAAAACAAAAAAGGTATATCTACATGTTTGTTATTTGTTAAATTAGTATTATTTTTTAATATTTTCCTACTATAATATTCATGCTTATACTTGTTTTCTTTTAATGTTTTCCCTAAACTCTAATTTGGGATTAGGGTTAGGGTTGAGGAGGAGAGAAGAAAGAAGGAAAAATGAAACAAATAAAATGTCTCATTTTCCTCTCTTTCTTACTTTTCTTAATAATATTTGAAGTGGTTGAATTTCAATTTTGAAATGACCTTTTTGTGGGAATTGATTTTCTTTTTTTCTTATTATTTTTTTATGGGATTTGTTTAATGGAAAAACTATAGAAATGAATTTTAATTTTTGAATTATGGGTAAGTTAAATTATTTATTTAATCTATTGGAATTAGAGGAATTTCGTAATAATTGATTTAATTAAGAGATTAAATAATTGATCGATTAATCTATTTATGACTTTAGTATTTTATCCTAAATAAAATTTATGAAATTATTAAATGGTGAAATCAAATAATTATTGTGTTGATTAAAATAATAGTGTATTTTATTGGAAAAATCTCCACCGGTACTATAGTTAAAATTTTAAATGAATTTATCCTAAGGGTAAAATTTTATTACTTAATTAATCGGGTAATTAAACAAGAGATAACTAGTGGGTTTGAAATTATATAGGGTCAATGATGCATATTCTATAATGGAATTATTTTAATGCAAATTAATTTTTAATCATTTTTTTGGACATAGGTGAACCTTGGGAAGGAAATTAAGTTGATTAATAAACCTATTTAATATTTAATTAAGGAGAATTAACCTGGGTTAAGTTAATAAAAATTTTATTGTGTAGACCTAAGTAACCTTTGTGAGGGGGGTTGGTGATAGCCATGATTCCCCTCGACATTGAACTTAGTCACTGTCGAATACCGAAAGATTGTATCAAATCCTTTGATGATGAAAACTTGTGGATAACTTTTATAAATCTAGTAGCCTATCGAACATATATAGCTACAACATTAGCTTATTAATGTCTTTAAAAAAATTGGTGTGTTTTTGCCTTAGAATTTGGGAATGACATCTTTTGATTGGTGTTCATCGTTGACTTGATTGATTATAAGTTGTGAGTCTCCATAGACATGTAACTCAATGATTTTCCACTCTATCACTAGTTTCAATCCGTTAACTAGGGCCTCATACTCTACTATGTTTTTTATGCATGGAAATATCATTTTGTAAGCCTTTGGAATTTTGTATCCCCAAGGTGTAATGAATAGACATCCAACTCCTAACCCTTGTTGTGTAAAAGAGCCATCAAAATATATCTTCCATAGGTGTTCTGTGAGATGCATGATTGCTTCATTAGGAAACTATATGTGTAATGGTATGTTATCTATGAGTGGTGCCTCAGCAATTTGATCATCTATCACTTGTCATTTGATGGCTTTCCTATCAATATATTCAATATCAAATTCACTCAATATCAGGACCCATTTTTCTAATCATCCTATCAATGTTTCTTTATTCAACAAATATTTGAGTGGATCTATTTTTTCAACTAGCTTCACCTTGTGTGATAACTTATAATGTCTAATCTTTTGAGATGAAAATACCACTGCTAAGAATGACTTTTCAATTAGTGAATAATTTAGCTGATATGAGACTAAAGTTTTGTCGATGTAGTAAATTGCCCTTTCTTTATTAGTCTCATCTTCTTGTGCTCGTAACACTCCTAGTGACATGTCGGTTGCTAATATGTATAATAGGAGTGGTTTTTTATGAATCAGAGCCATTAGAATTGGAGGATTTTCCAAATACTATTTGACCTTAGCAAAGTTCATCTCACATTGTTTGTCCCATATAAATGTGACTCCTTTATGCATCATCTTGGTGAACGGTTGAGCTTTGTCTGCTAATTGAGATATGTTCATCTCCTTATAGATTGTAACTTTCCCTAGAGTGTCCTCATTTGACTAATATTCCTTGGAGGTTGCATTTATAGAATTGTTTTTACTTTATAAGGGTCAACCTCAATGCCTTTTGTTGAAACTATAAAGCCTAGAAACTTACCAGATGATACTCCAAATCCACACTTTCTAGGATTTAACCTAAGTTGAAACTACTCCATCCTTTCAAAGTTTTTCCTTAAATCTTCAATTTGAGTTGTTTTGATTCTTGACTTTGCTAATGTATCATCAACATAGTCCTCCATATTCCTATGCATCATGTAATGGAATTGTTACCCAATTTTCCTGTTTCATACAAATTTGGCTAAATCTCTCCCAAGGCCTGCATTTTTCCCCTACTGAGCACCCTTGAAATTTTCATGACTTTATGACTTGTTCTCTGGCCTCTGTAATTTATTCTATCCTCTGGTCTGCAAGTCCAAAATTTCATAAAAGTATCCGTTGTGCCAAGAAAAAACCCTAGAATTCCAATTGGCCTGTTATAATTCTTTGTTACTTTATTGGCCACTTATATTTCCTCAATACCCATGTGCATAATTTTTCCTTTGGCTGCACATTTGCTAAGTCTTCCAGTGGTTATCTGTTCCTTTCAGCAACTGGACGACTGCAGTGGTCGCGTAATATCTTATTCCTAGCGGTTAAGTCCTTGACCGCTAGTGATCTAGTGAAGCAGTTACCCTCTTCCTTCAGTCGCGTGATCGCTTAAGTGTTTGGTGGTCACTTTATGTGAGGGTCCCAGTTGGGAGGATCGACGGTTGTCATGAGTTTGCGAGGGGTCTGTCAGAGGCTTGCGATATCGCGACAGCCGTCGATCCTCCCTTTTGATGCAGTGCTTCAACCTTTGTGTGGGTCCATTACCATGTTGTTTGACTTGAAGGCTCCTGATTGGCCGAAGGATTGTGATGTGTAACTTTGTTAGAGTGGGCCTGGCAGACTCTGTCCCTTTTGATCAATGGCTGGCGTATCTTCTCAAGGTGTGTTTTTGACACATGAGATTATGTGCCAATCATTGATTTCACTTTGTTGTCAGAGCCTTTGGAGGTGTGTCCTTTCCTACTGATTTGTCATGTTACAATTGGTTGTCGGAGTGCTGACAAAGATTTCTAGGTGGACCCACGTGTCAGTGGGGTCCTAGTGCAAAGGTGATCTATGACTGGTGCATGATTGAAAGGAATATTTGAAGGTCATGAGATCATGTGCCCACCATTAGATTGGAATCTTAGACCAGAGTGGGTCCATGTCAGAAAGTGTCGAGGTGTCTACTGATGGGGCGGTCAAGAATAAATAGAAGATTGACTTTTGGAGATGGGCCCAAGGTTAACAAAGTATTTGGCAGCTTTGATAAGTTCCTTTTGGTCATATATTCATGTGATAAAATAGCAGTGCTCCAATCAATCTGGCGAATGCGCGAATGTGTGTATTCATAGAATCTCAAAATTAATTAGTGAAGCCCTAAAGTTCTCAGCGACCTAGTGATTGTCTTCGATCACCAGTTCACCAAATGAAGGCTAGATTCTCATAAGCGGTTAAAGGTATTTTTTGAATCAACGAATAAAGGGGTTTCTCTTGTTTGCTTAATAAAACCAGGGTTAGTAAAAGACTCAGTGATCCAGGGAAATGCCTTGTTCGCTGAATCGCTTGACTAGACTGAGGTTAAGAGAAGGATTTTGCGAATAGGAGAAGAGGTCTTCAGTCACGTAGTCGCTAAATGACTTAAAAAAGGAAAAGCCAGAGTGGATCCAGGATGATAGGTTTGCTAGCATGCTCAATTCCTATTGGCTGCAGTGTGCCGAGGTGGGCCAAAGACTTTTCAAAGGGTTTTATAACTGCTGTCAGGATAATCTGAGCCAGTCATCTACCGAGAAGTGTAAGACATTGATAGTCATGTTTTAAATGATCAGCTAGCTGTTAAAATTTTAAATTTAGATGTGTCTAAGAAGGTTTTTGCCAGTATTTGATTTGCAGGCCGCAAGCGGTGAGGTAGTTTAGAGAATCTATGTCTCCAAGACATTTGTAGTTAAAGGAAGATGATGAGGAGGTCTAGGTGGCCGTCATGGGTCATTTCTTGTCTCAGAAAGGTACCAATTATGCATTCATGGCAAGACTTTGTGCAGGAAAGTAGATGAATCCAAGTTGCTTGTCTGCAGGTTGATGTAGTAAAGAGATGGGCACGTAAACAAATATCTGATCAGCCATGGTATTACAGAGATGTATTTATGATTAGATTTGATGGGTTAGGGTTTGAATATTATTCTAATGTAAAATCCATGAAACCCTAGTTAGGTTTTTGACTCCTGCCTACGTGCAGTTGAGTTGGTATATATTGTATTTTTGGAGCTTTTGAGCTTAGAGTTCACATTTTGTAAAGAAGAAAGTCTCTTTCTTGGAAAGCTATCCATGGCATTTCTTCCTACTCTCTGGTTTCCCACATTCTGTAATCTTTCATTGATAATTCAGATATTGTAGAGGTATTTTGTGACAATTCTTCATGTCCCTATGCTTCCTTATTTGTATTACCTCTTACTGAATTGAAGTATATGATGTTTTAGTGATAACTTAGGGTTCTTGATCTCTCTTACTTTTTGTAATTGTGTGTGTTATTGTGTTTGATCAGATTTAGACATTTTTTGGGTATACTTCAGCCCCCTAACAGTCTTGTCTCAATCCTACACCGAGTTGCAGAAGTGAATGTCTGCTTGCAGGTCATAAGTTGTGTCTTATGTTCAGGCCCTCCTATGAAACACTTATGCAAGCCTATTTAGTAAGTTGTGACCTACTAGACCTAAGCCTTTCATTGGTTTCATTCCTCTATACTAAGATCCAAACCCTAATTTTGGTGTATCACCTAGTAGGTAGTTTGCTTTCAAGTCATTTCCCTTTCCAAGCATTCCTTCTATCCCTTTCCCTCAAAAGTTTACTTTTCATGTCTAGAAGCAAATTAAGGTGATTATCCAAGAGGAACTAGCCTAGAACCTGGAGGTCTCATCTTAGTTAGCATAGGTCCCACACCTGGAGATGATTCCCATGTTATACTAGGTTATCAAGACTATGAGAGCTTGAGACAAGGGTGCAAACTTAGTGTATAACAGGAATATTATTTTCATTTCTCTTTGGTAGGTTGCACCTGCATTATTGAGACCAAATGACATGACATTCCAATAGTATGTACCTCATGCACATGTGAGTGTTATTTTCTCTTGATCTTCAAGAGAAGTCTTGATTTAATTATAGCTCAAGAATCCATCTATTAATGAGTACATTTCATATCTTGCAGCGAGTTCTACAATCATGTCTATGTTTGGAAGTGGAAAATCATCTTTCGGACAAGATTTGTTTAAATCTCTGAAATTAATGCAAAGTATTATAGATTTATCTACTTTAGAAATAGGGGCTATGTTGGATATCCATTCTACATAATCAATGGCTCTTATAAATCCAGCTTTCAAAAGTTTTTCCAGTTCTGCTTTCACTAGTAATGTGATATGTGGATTCATTTTTCTCAATCTTTGTTTCACAGACCTTACTCCAGGAGAAATAGATAAATGATGCATTATTAATTTGATATATAACCTAGGCATGTTAGAGTAAGACCAAGAAAATTTGATCTTCTTTTATTTGAATAATTTAGTGAGTTGTTGTTTCTCCTCTTCTGATAAGGATTGAGAAATGTGAACCATTTGTGGAGCTCCATCTATTCCAAGATTAATTGGTTGTGTTGGTTCCATCAATACTGAAGATCTTTCTCGAAAATGATCAGGAAGAATATCAAGAGTCTCATCCTTTGGTGCCTCTATGAGGTTTTCACCATTGGATACATCATTTATTTTTACTATTTTAGATTCTGATACTTCCACAATGTGGTATTCACCATTAGATCTCTTTTTATTTTTATTTTTTCTTTTTGAGACTAAGAAACTTGATATCCTCTTATGACATATTTATGCTCCTTGCACTATTGGAAGAGGTGAAGAGTTCACAAGAATTAAGATAGCATGCTAAAGTATATTCATTTTCAAAGGATAATAGGCTTGTGAATTTGAATTCAGTCCAGTCTATGAGTTCGAGATTGGATAGGGATAGGGATTCACAAGGTTCAAGAGACAACACTGCATTATTATCAATGTTAGTGACTAGCACAATGATTTTAATCAAGTTCTCTTCTAAATAATTGTTAATAATATTAAAGTCATGATCATCATTATCAGGGTTCATGTTAGTGTTATGTAAGTTGATGCAGGAGCATCTCAGGCTTTGAGAAATCTTGCATCAACCAAAAAAACATTTCCTATTTTATGTTGTTTGAATTATAATTGTTGCATTTATTGGTTTCATGTTGTGTGAATCTTACATGATGTTGAGGAGCTATTTTGGAACCTTCTCCTATGATTGCATAAGGATTGGATGGAGCGTTTCAAAGTTAGAGTTATTTTCCTTGCCGTTAGAGCCGTATTTTCCTATTTTCTAGGTGCTGATTGTGCATCATGTAGTCATTGATCCTTAATGAATCAGACTTTTCACTCTTAGAAAATTTAAGAGGACCTAAATTATTATCTTCTCCTAAGACTAAAAGTCCTAATTCATTATGAGTTGAAAGTTATGACCATTTTTCTCGGGTATCAATTTTCAGTCTGTTACACACAAAACATGGAGTTTTTCATCTTGCGTGGTTCTGTATGATGAGATGGGATCTTGCTAAGTTAGGGACATTTTATTGGATCATGTGTGGACCTAAATGTATCTTCACATTAATTTTTGATCATTCTTTATTTAGTTTTGGTTTCTCTCCTTAGGCTGGACCTATAATGTAATTAATGCCCGACTAGCCGACTTGTGGCTTAGATGGCTATATATTGAGAGCCTTGGATGATTATTAGGGTACTATTGGGTGTGGAATCATAATTGGATCCTGTGTGATCTTGAATATCATATTTTTCATTTGATATTGTAATAGCAGAGCCAGTGGTTTGCATACTTGGAGACAAGGAGATTGCTTGGAGGCTTGCAAGCTCAAGTTTAGATCTGCCTTAGTGTTTCCATCAGTTGCTAATGTGTTTCAAAGCTGGACTAGCTAGGAGATTTATGAGATACTTTTTAATTTCATTGTATAAGGCTGAAACCCAGAAGGCCTCATAGTCAGGCATGTTGAGTGAAATTTTGTTTTGAAACATTATATTGTTGTATTCGGTTGTGCTTGTTGTTGTTATAATTGGTAGTGTAGGTTTGGACTATCCATTGTTGGATCCTCCATCCCTGCCTTGCGTCAAGTGGTATCAAAGCTTGAATATCCTGAGTGTGTGGAAAAATCACCAAAGGTGAGGTAGTTTGCACCAGGACCTTGGATTGAAGATGCCTCTGAGGAGAGCTCGTGAGATCTCAAAGGAAGAACCTGCTGGAGAATTTAGTCTTGATGATTTCAGGGCTTTGCAGAAACAAGTGCAAGATATACAAGAGGAATTGAGAAAGAAGAATACCTTGAAGGATGATAGTGATGAGCGTGAGGAAGATCATTTCAAAGAAGCTATAGAAGAAGCTAGAGATCCAGAGGAAAGTAGAATCCTGAAGGCTATGTCTAAAATTGGGAAAAGACCTAAGATTGAAGTTTCTACATTTGTTGGAATCCTTAGGCCAGAAGAGTTGATTGATTGGATTAATGAGATAGATGAATAATTTAAGTATGAAGAAATAGAAGATCTTGATAGAGTTCAATTTGCAAAGACTAATTTGAGAGGTCATGCAAATATTTGGTGGAGAGAAGCTCAATTGGAAAGAAGTAGGAGAGGAAAAGAAAAGATCACTAGATGGAACCGAATGGTTGAAAAGTTGAAAAAGCAATTCATTCCGGTAGATTATGAGTTAGAGATGTTTAAGAAGATGAAAGCCTTGAAGAAGATGAACAAATCAATGAAGGATTATACTAAGGAGTTTTACAAAATCCTAATTAGGACTGGTCATTTTGAAGCTGATAAAGAGAAGGTTGCTAGGTATGTTTATGGCTTGAGACCTAGTATTCAAGAAGAGTTACTTATTGTTCAGATGACAACTATAGGAGATGCTTATTAGATGGCATTGAAGATTGAGGAGAAGCTGAACAAGAGGTTTGAAGGAAGACAAAATAATAGGAACCAAGGTGGTAAGACTAGTGAAACAATTGCTGGAGGTAATGTGATAGAGAATCCTAAGAAGATTGAGAATACTAAGAACTACAATAATGGACAGAGAGGGAGATGGAAAAATGAGTTCACTATTACTTTTTATCAATGTGGTGAATAGGGTCATAGAAGTTTTTAATGTCCTAGAAAAATATTTTCACTAACTGTCGAAGGAGACATTGAGAATGTTGCAGAAAAAGGTGAATTTCTTATCACTAGGAGGTTGGCTACATGTGTCTGGGAACTAGTGCAAAGAAGAAATTTGTTCAGAACCAGATGTAAGTGAAAGAATAAGGTATGTAATGTTATAGTTGATGGTGGTAGTTTTGAGAACTTTGTTTCAGAAGAGATGGTTAGTAAGTTGAATTTGGAAAGAAGGAAACATCCTAATCCTTATCAGATTAGTTGGATACAAGATGTGTCTAAGGTTAGGATTGAAGAACAGTGCTTGGTTAATTTTCAGATTGGATCTTATCATGATGATTTATGTGATGTATTACCCATGGATGCTTCTCATCTATTGCTTGCGAGACCTTGGCAATTTGATAGACATCTTTTGTTTGATGGTCATGCAAATACATATGTGGTAATGCATGGTGGATCCAGACATAATTTATTACCTTTGCAAGAAGTTGGGGCTAGTGGATGTGGAGTTATTAGGTGTTGTCCTTATGAAAAACCTCAGGAGAAGAAGGATGATGAACCTATTCCCGTGGATGAAAGGAAGCTAAATTTGAAAGGAAGGAGCATGACATAGTTGTGGAATTTATAGAGATTAAGAGGCAAATGGACTTTCTGAAAAAGATAGTGCAGCAAATGATGGTACTAGTGACAGAGAGGACTACAGATGATGTCAAGATGATTAGTAAGTCTAGAGAAGATGCGATTCACTAAAGTGTTGGTGTAATCAAAAGTGGAAAAGATGGTCAGAATCAATTTTTGTCAGAAGCAGAAGGGAAATATGAGAAAAGTGCAGGACAAGCTGATTTGTTGAGTGTGACAGTGGATAAAGTAAAGACAACATGGAGTGAAGGACATGAGGAGATATGGGTTAAGAATAGATATGGCATACCTATTTTTATTCCCTTAAGATGTTGATGAGAACAATATTTTATTTACCTGGGGTGTCTGATGCAGGAGCATCTCAGGCTTTGAGCAATCTTGCATCAACCAAAAAAACATTTCCTATTTTCTGTTGTTTGAATTATAATTGTTGCATTTATTGGTTTCATGTTGTGAAAATCTTACATGATGTTGAGGACCTATTTTGGAACCTTCTCCTATGATCGCATAAGGATTGGATGGACTGTTACAAAGTTAGAGTTGTTTTCCTTGCCGTAAGAGCCATATTTTCCTCTTTTCTGGGTGCTGATTGCGCATCATGTAGCCATTGATCCTTAATGAATCAGCCTTCACGCTCTTAGTGCCTTTAAGAGGACCTAAATTAATATCTTCTCCTAAGGTCCCACAAGTCCTATTTCATTATGAGTTGAAAGTTATGACCATTTTTCTCAGGTATCGATTTTCAGCATGTTACACGTGAAACGTGGAGTTTTTCATCTTGCGTGGTTCTTTATGATGAGATGGGATCTTACTAAGTTAGGGACATGTTATTGGATCATGTGTGGACCTAAATGTATCTTCACATTAGGTTTTGATCATTGTTTATTTAGTTTTGGTTTCTCTCCTTAGGCTGGACCTATAATGTAATTAATGTTTGACTAACTGACTTGTGGCTTAGCTAGCTATATATTGAGAGCCTTGGATGATTATTAGGGTAGTTTTGGGTGTGGAATCATAATTGGATCCTCTGTGATCTTGAAGATCAGATTGTTCATCTGATATTGTAATAGTAGATCTAGTGGTTTGCATACTTGGATACAAGGAGATTGCTTAGAGGCTTGCGAGCTCAAGTTTAGATCTGCCTTAGTGTTTCCCTCAGTTGCTGATGTGTTTCAAAGTTGGACTAGCTAGGAGATTTCTAAGATACTTTGTAATTTCATTATAGAAGGCCAAAACCTAGAAGGCCTCACAATCGGGCATGTTGAATGAAATTCTATTTTGAAACATTATATTGTTGTATTCTGATGTGCTTGTTGTTGTTATAATTGGTAGTGTAGGTTTGGACTATCCATTGTTGGATCATCCATCCCTTCCTTGCATTATAAGTCTAAGCATATTAACCTAGCATTAGAACTTTCTCCTTCTTCAAAGTGAACTCTAGGATCATATTTATGTATCCTATCAATCTCTATATCCATTATAAATTTAGAGAGTGTGTCCCATTCATATTCATGTGAATCTGTTTGACTATTATTTGATATACCCAAGAAATGAGCTATAGTCATTGGTGTCCCTTCTTCTTCAGTATTATTTTCTTATTGTTGATTCTCACCTTCTTTTAAAGGTGTTTATAGAGATAGGGATGTATCTTTTTGATCTTCAAAATGGGGCATATCAAGAATATGAGTAATAGTAACCAACTGCTCCTAGTTAGGATGCCTTTCTTGTTGTTCTAACTTTTGTTCATCTTCCAACTCTTGTCCAAATTTAGGAATAGTAAGAATGGTACTTAGGTATGATAGATGATCTCCTTGCAAAAGTAGTAATCTCCCATATGAGATTTGTTCTCCTTCTACCTCTTCTTCATCAGCTGAATCATATGCTCTATCAAATACGAGACCATCTCCAGACACGAGATGAGATAATTCTTCTTTGAAACCCACACTATTTTTATCTCTAGGGTTACAAAATTCCAAATGTACTAGTTCTATGAGACCTTATTTATTTTCACCAAGTGGTCCTTTTCCTTTGTAATCATTTATTTCATGATATCATATCCTTTTCCATATTTTTTGGGGGATATCTCCATATTTTTAATATTTCCATTATGTTTTTTCTTCTTTGTATAACCATTATAAGATAGCTTTTTCTTCATTTTCTTCTGATAAGGACACCTTATCTTTGACCATCCCTATTCCTACATGCATTGTTAATGTATTACCCTTCGATGGTGTGAATGTTGATGAAGTTCATCCCTAAGATTTAGGAGATAAAGGTAAATTTGTCATGGATATTAATGAGTCTATTTTATAGTCTCCCATCCCTGTATCTTGGATATTCAAATTCTTTACATAACTCCTTAAGACCATCTCTTTGGAAGTTTTAGCTTCTTTATAACTCTCTTTGTTATGTGGAATCATACTATCTACTTTCTTAAGATTATTTCAAAGATAAGTTGTATCAGTTGGAATTGTCAGTTCTACGCCGTTATGAGGGAACTTTATGCATTTATGGTATGTAGAAGGTACTACTTGAATTTTATGAATCTATGGCCTTCCAAGAAGAATATTTTAAGAAATTCTTAGATCAAGAAATTGACGTGTGACATCTTTCTCCACTAGCCCCACTCTGATAGGTAAAATAAGTAATCCTTTAGAGGATCTTTCTTCTTCATCATAGGCTTTGATTGTAATCTTCCTTCTTGGGTCGATTGCATGTTCAAAGAATCACAATTGTTTCACAAGATTAAATGTTATTTTTTTCAAACCAGCACCTCCATCTATCAAGATACGCTTGACTCAGTGTTTTTGAATTAATACTTCTATATGCAAGGGCTGATTATGTGGATGATTCAAGGATTTGTCATCTTCTTCAAAGAAAGACAAATAATGTGGGGAATTTAAATGACCAACCATAGCTTGGAATCTATCTATATCTAAGTCTTTGGTAACATTAGTTGCAAGAAAGGCTTCATCAAGAATCTCTCGATGGAATGGAGACATTTTTAGCAATTATAGAATGGAAATTTGAGTAGTACGTTGTAATTGATCCATTAGGTTGCAATTTAGAAACAATGTCAATTGTTTGGATAATGTCTTAGAAGTTGTTGTTGTAATAGGTTGATTTGATGTGGAAGCTCCTTTAAGTATGAGCTTAGCTTGACTCCTTGTCACAGTGTTAGAAGATTCTGATTTATCTTGTACTCCCTTGAGAGTAATCACGTTGATAGATTGTTCCCAGGTTCCAACATAATGATCATATTATCATTATCAGTATATGTGTAATTGATCTTATTGCCTTTAGATTATTCACCTTTCTCATAGTTAGGCAATGGATGTTGGAATGCTTTGTGATCATTGTTTGTATGATGTCCATCAACTTTGACCTTTCCATCTTCGATTAAATCTTGAATGACATGCCTTAACTTCATACAATTATTATTCATGTGTCCTTTATTCCGATGGAAATCACAATAGTTGTTATTATTCCACCATTTTGGTTTCATTTTTGGCTCCCATTGTTTTGATTCAGGGAATGTAATGAAATTTTTTGTCTAGAAGTGATTTTAAGACCACCTCAAGTGTATCTCCCAAATGTGTAAATGTACTTTCAAATTTTGATAACCAAGGCTCGTTCTGATTGCTAGGTTTTTTTAAAGTCTTAGGAGTCATTGGTGTTATTCTTGTTGTATTGGAAATCTTGTTTGTTTTTAGACTTGTAGAAAGATTGAATATCTTAGGTTTTGACCTTGTGTTAGGTGTATCCATAACTCCATCATTGACTACATGTTTATTCTTGTTCCCATATTTGTACTTATACATTTTTTTGTTAGAATAGTACTTGTCTTCGCTTTCTTTATAGATAGTGATTTCTCCTTTTTTAATCAGTATTTCCTCAATCTTGATCGCACTGTCTATCATTTTGTCAAAAATTGGTGGACCTTGAAGTTGTATTGGGTATTTCATTTCATGCACCAAATTATTAGTGAAGATATCCATCTTTTCACTTTCAAGTATTTGTCTTGAATGTATTGCGAAGATTTTTCTCCATCTTTGTAAAAATGACAGGAATGATTCACCAATTTTTTGTTTTGTATCCCGCAAGTCTAGCATGATCACCATGTGTTGTATGTTATAGGACTAATGATGGATAAATTTCTTGACCACCTCTTTAAATGTTTTGATTCATGTGGGTAACTTAGAAAACCAATCCATTGCTTGTCCAATGAAGGTTCTTGGAAATAACGTCATCAAATAGGTTTGTTCGTGCATGAACTCCATACTTAGGGTACAAGATTCCCTTACATGATCTTGCAGATGCTAGTTGCCAGTGTACTTATCATATTTGGGAATCACAACATGTTGTGGAAATGGAATCATATGTACGTCCTTGTTAAATGGGAAAGGACAAATGTGTTCCAAGGAGTATTGTTTTGATGGTTTGTCTTTCTCCTTCTTTAGGTCTTGGATCTCAATTTTTATAGCAAGCAACTGTCGAGTCAATATGGATATAGGAGTATCAATTTCTCTTTTCTTTAATTTATTTACATCATTGTCTTTAGGTAACTTTACTCCCAAGGATTCCAAATCCAAAAAGTACTTTTCTTTATTCTCATCTAAGGTTCTTTCAAGTAATTGTTGGAACCTCTTACTCCTTTGGCATCCTTGATAATCTTATTTTGTCATTTATCCATCACTATTAGAGTTATAATGATGTATGTGATCAAATTATTCACCTTGGTTTCCTTGATTTTCTTGATCTTCTTGATTGTCATTTCATTCACCCCAGTTATAGTTAAGATTTGACATGTGGTAGTATTAGGGGTTGTTGTGTGAGTAGTACTTGGAGTAGGTTTCTTTGATCCGAATAAAGGATTTCTCCTTTAAGTTTCTCCTTGTCCAAAGGTAAGAAGTCTTGGGATGACTAAACCTTAAAGATTAAAAACCAAATAAGTGTGTAGGGTACACTCAAAAATTAGCTATTATAACTTTCAGGTTAACTGATTGTGATGACTAAATTTGACAGAGAGTCAAAAAGGGTATCCAAAACTATAAAGATTCTAATTATGACACGTGTCTAAATACTCACTATCCTAGATGCGTTCTTGTTTTAACCAAATACAACATTTCTCTTAGATGTGACCCAGGATTGACCAAATGCGAGCCTATTTTAACCAAATGCGAGCCTATATACCAAAAGTGACCCTATATACCAGATGCGATCCTCTGATGGAATGGTCTGAGAAATTGGTCAAATTTGTCAAATTCCATGGATTGTCTATCAAATTCAAGTGGGTTTGAATGTCTGAAAATATCTGTGAATATTTGAGAGGTTTTAAATTGAGGGTATTTATCCTTTGTTGTGAATTCAAACACATCAAACAAGGTTTATAAGACTCCAAACACACTTGATTCCTATTTACTTGGCTGAGATTGGAAGTACATGCTCACTAACTTAGGAACACACTCAAAGACTCATTAGAATATGATAGTCCAACAACATGAAATGGATATTGGAGGCCATATTAGTTGAGTAGTAATGTCAATGAGGGCTCGATATGGTAAATATCTTTGGGAAATTACTATTTGCCTTGCACTTCACAGGTAATTTGGGTGGCTTCTAACATAGAGTGTACAATTTGAGCATCTGTTCATAATCATCTCCCATATTCTTACACAAGACAAGACTGAGGCCTATAGCCCAATGAGTACCTAAATGTGTGTAGTCTTTCAAGAGAGATTTAAGTGGCTCCACTCTACACAATGATCCAAGCATGTCCAAGGAAGGATCAAATCAATGTTCCAAGGATAAAACCGATTAAGTCTTCTAATATTTTCATCTCAAGGAAGTGTCTTAATTATAGTGAGGTGAAAGGGTTGGCTTCTACCTGTCCTCACTTGGGTCATTCCCAGGAGCTTTTTACCTCAATTAGAAGGTCCTCTAAATATTAATGCAATAAAGATGGATTGGATTCAAGGGTCAGAGGTTTTGATTCTCTCAAAGAGAGAAAAGAATAATTCTCTACCTTTTAACCGTTCCCAAACACGTCAAACAAGTTCAATTGCCAAGAATTTACACTTAAGACTTAAATTAACTTTTGAGTTTCTAATTTTCCCAAAAGGGAAAAGAGCATAATCCTCTAATCAATTTAAGAATCATCCTTAAATCCTAATTAGGTGCCTAACAAAAACTTATGAATGCACAATGTTTAGTTGATAGTAAAGGCAACATGCATTACACTTACTAGTAGTTTGAATTGTGTTTTCACTTTTTGCAATCTCTGTCAAAACATCCCACAAAAAAAAGCTAGGCTAATAGATCAATCAAAAATATCAAAATCACCCATTAGTCATTAGAAAATTAAATTTTGCAATTTAAAGTGCCAAATATGACTAAGAAATTGACCCTAAATGCAAGATTTCCTAGATGCAAGAAAAGATTTACTAAATGTGATCAAGGATACCAAATGTGATTAAGGTTTTACTAGATGTGATTCTTCCTAGATGTGAGTCAAGAAACCTAGGATGTAATCATGTTTCAACCGTATGCGACTGTTCTTCCCAGATGCAATCCTGTTCACTAGATGTGATTCCGAACCTGCAAGATAGAGTTATAAAATGATAAAAATGATCATAAGTATGGGGCTAGACCCCACAGTGGCTATCAAAAATATGTTTAATTATTGTACCTAACAGTTGTAGCACAACACTTCAATAGAACATTAGGTTGTTAGTCCATTATGATCAAATAATCCAAATTTCAAGCAAATAGACTAACAAAAGCATCCTAGTGCTCTCTAACTAGAAAGAGTCTAATTAAGATGAATTGATTACTCTTAGAATTAGATCCTAATCAGTGACATTACAATGTTAGAATAAGATATTTGAATGCATAGAAGTAATTAAAAATGAGAATTGAATTTAAGCTATTGATTTCCATTATTCATTACCAAATTGAAAGTGGTATTTAAGCTATGAAATAAAATCTACAACTTGTAAGTATGAATGCAATTAACTATATGATGTGAGATTTGAAAATTTATCTTTTATAGAAAGATTGGCAAATTCTACGGTTGAGATGGAATTTGATGAATGGTTTATATTCACTCTTCCTTGATTCATGTGAGTGATCCATGTGCCTAGCCCCTAATTGGTTGCCTTTTTCCTTGTTGTCCCTTGAGAGGTGACATGTATTTTAGCATATTTTATTTATTGATTTTAATTAATTATCATAGTCATGTAGTTAAGTGGGATTGATTTAATTAATTAATGCTAAAGATAACTAATAATATTTTTTATCAATTAATAATGATTTGATGCTTTATTAGATATTTTAATCAATTTGATGAATTGTGCCATTAATCAGATAATTAAATTAGCATAATTAGAGGATGGTCCTAAATTAGGGAAAATGGGAACTTTGGTTCTATTAGTCTATTTTAGGGTGATTACATTTTCCCCCTTTGAATCGATGTGTGAGAAATTCGTTGATTCAAAGAACAAATGATGTTGATTTAGAGAGTGGTTTGATATGGAGCAATGAAACCACTCTAGATTCAATAATTTTGAGCTTGACTGAATGAAATCCAATGTGATTGAAAGTTTTAAGCCATTGATTTTGAACTTGATTGGATAAGAACCGACCATACCGACTCCAAGCTTGATTGGATGAAGAATGATAAGAGCTGATCACAACATTCAGTTTGATTTGGATCAATGAAACTAAATATCTAAGAGATCATGATGATGAAAAATGATCAATTTGATTTGAAGCGATGAAATTGATCAATGTCAAAAAGATATCAAAAGTAATGATACTTGATATGATAGAATAATCAGCTTGATTTGGTGCGATGAAACTGATCGACTAAAGGATGATTCGATTTAGGCACACATAATCAACTTGATATGGTTCTTGATGAAGTCAATTATCCAATAGTCCCAACTTGATTGAAGAGAATTGACAGGCCCCTAGTGTTGAAATTTTGATTGATTTGAATCCTTGACAAGCAACTGTGAGACAGCTAATTACTGGAACTTGTCTCATTACCAGAATCGTAGCAACTGTCACTCTTCTTTATCCAAATATTCTCATTTCTTCTTTGACTTCTTTATTTATCCTCTTTGTCAATTCAAAAATGTTAACATCAACTAATCTATATAATCTTTCTATATGTCCAAATTGTTGCATTTAAAGCATCAGTTCACCTGCTTCTCTTTTCTTGACCTGCAATGGTTAGCTTTATGTTCATATGCATAAAATGTATAAAAATAGCTAGTAAACTTAGTGATTCTATTAGGTTTCCTACATTGACTTGCCTTATGACCATAAATACTACAATTAAAGCATCTACCGATAAAAGATCTATTATCTTGATTTGACCCAGTCCTACAATTTATTTCTATATGTCCTAACTTATTGCAATTGAAACAACAACCATTAAAGGAATGAGGTTTCATACTTACCTAGGATTTTACCAAAGCCTTACCTTTGTCTTTTAGATTAGATGCAATCTTATCATTTCATACCAAAGTCGATTCTTCCTTTTCTTTATATTTGTTGTGAGATAATTCACTAGTTTTGCATCCAAGTCCTTTATTATCTATTGGACATATTTGAATATTCAGTATTTCATCTAGCTTCTCTGCACTAAATTTGACTCTTTCTTCACTTTTCCTATTTTCTTATAGATTTGACTTGATGGACTTGACTTCTTGTTTTAGCTTTTCACACTCATCAAATTTTCTCTTGATTATATTGTTCAGATATTTTTTGGTCTTTTTATCTTCTTCACTTTGGGGTCTTAGATCGGTGATGGATTCATTTTCTAGCTTGAGTTCATTGCTTACTTCCTTTTGTCTTGTCTTGAACTTCTAGATGTGTTCTTTTAAATTCCGGACAAAGTCATTTGCCTTTTGGAGATTTTTTTATAAGATTTTGTTCTCATCTTCAACTAATTCCAGATCTTCATAAATGAACATAAATTCTTTCTCATCCATGATGGATGTAGGTGTAAAATGTTCAACCTCTTGGATCTCCTTCAAGTGGTTAGACTCTTCCAAAGGAACTAGCTATGATACCAATTATTGAACAACCGATATACTGAGAGGGGAGGGGTGAATTAGTATACCCCTAAAGAATTTAAAATATTTTAGTAGTTGTCCACATAACATACTTCAAACTTGCAGGAAATAAAATAACTCAAAGAAAATAACACAACAATACGTAACCCCGGATTTTTTGTGAAAACCCAAGATGGTAAAAAACCATGGAGAGGGTTAACTCTCAAGTTTGAAGTAACCAATTAAGTAATTGTCACCCTAATTTTCATATGCATGAAAATTTCACCAATTCCCATCTCAAGGTCTCTTTTTTTACCCTTCCAAGCACCTCAAAAAATTTCATAGCTTTATGTCCTGTTCTCTGGTCTTTGCAAGCTTTCTAAATCTCTAGTCTGCAGGTCAAAAAATTCATAAAAGTAGCCATTGTAGGCTTAAAACCCTAAGTAGCCCTTTGGCTTGATATATTTTCAAGTTACTTTATCAGCCACTTAAAATCCTAAATGCCCATGTGCACTTTAATCCTATTGGCTGGTCACAGATTCTCATATTTCTCTGCCGGTGATCTTTCCCTCTCAGTGATTCAGCGACTGCATGATTCATAGTCACTAAGTGTTTCATGGTTAAGTCCTCAATGGTTAGTGATTCAGCGAGTGGTTATCCTTCCCTTGGTCACGTAATCGCTAAGTTCTTTGGTGGTCTCAAGACTGTGGGGTCCCAGTTGATGAGATCAATGGTTGTCGTAGGATCTCATAGCATGTGTCAAAGGCTCATGATCTTATGACAACCGTCGATCTTTCCTTTTCTCAGCGCTTCATGCCTTTGTGGGTCCATTTCCATGGTGTCCTATGTGGAGGTATTTCATTGGTCAAAGGGAGATGACTTGTAATTTGTCAGCGGGCCCGGTTGTCAGTCCTCTTTCAATCTAACAGCTGGCATGTTTTCTCATGAAAAGTGTCAAAGGTATGTGATTTTTAGACTATCGTTGATTTCTCTTGGTGATGTAACTCTTCATGCCTGGTGGGTCCACTGCTACGTGTATTCAAATGGTGGCTTCTGATTGGTCCACATGTGCTGAGTCAGCATAATCATCAGTGGGACCAAGTTCTTTTAGCGGTCAGAGGCTCTAACATCTCCAGAGGATCGATGTCTATCATATGTTTTCAAGGCTATGTGTCAGACCATGAGATCATGCGACGGTCATTGATCTTGCTTTATCTCAGAGCATTCTCGGTGGGTCCTTTCTTACTGATGTGTTTGCTTCCTATTGGTTGTTGCATGATGATGAGGACTTCCAGGTGGACCGATGTGTTAGAGGGGTCCCAGTCTAATATAGATCTGTGGCTGGCATAAAGACATAAGGAATATTTGGGGGCCATGAGATCTTGCACCCACCGTTGGATCATAATCTTGTCTTAAGTGGGACCAATGTTAGGACTTGCTGAGGTGTATGCTTACAGAGCAATCAAGGGTGAATAAAGGAATGACATGTGGCAGTTCTGGGCCCAAGGTTAAGGGTATTCCATGAATCAGTGACTAAAGAACTTTTCCGTGTTCGCCAGACTTAACCGAGGTCAACTAAATGTTTAAACGACTCTGCGACTGAAGGAAAAGGGTAACCCGAGGTTGACGTAAGGTTAGATTTGTAGTCAAATGCAGAGCTGGGGTAAATAAGAAGATCTAACAGTCATGTTTTAAAGTGAGATTAACTTTTAAACATCAACCGTCGATGGAGGAAAAGTTGGGCACCACCTGTTAGCCATTATTGTTTAAATTCAAATATATTCTTGCAGGGTTTCGGCTAGGTTTTTTTTTTACTAGTAGTCAATTGTGATAGAATTGGTAGATGGAATTTATATCTTCAAGACATTTTGCAGTTGAGGAAGATGATGACAAGGGTCTGGGCGGTTGTTTTTGGTCATTTCTTGTCTCAGGGGGGTACCAATCAGTGCATTCATGGCAAGACTTTGTGCAAGAGAAGTAGATAAGTCCAGGTTGCTTGTCTGCAAGTTGATTTCTAGTATAGAGATGGGCACAAATATTTGATCAGCTATGATTTTTGTAGAGATATATTTAAGTTCAAATTTGATCAACTAGGGTTTGATTATTGTATTGAAAACCATGTAACCCTAGTTAGTTTTTTGACTCTTGCCTGCGTGCAAAGGAGTATGTATATATTATATTTTTGGAGCCTTAGGGCTCAGAGTTGGACAATTTGTAGAAGAAATTCATCTTTTCTTAAGGGTCATCTATGGTATCATTTCTACCCTCTGGCTTATACAATTGTATTTCTTCCATTGATGATTCAGATATTGCAGAGGTATTTTGTGACAATCCTTCATGTCCCTATGCTTCCTTGTCTAAATTATCTCTTATTGGATTAAAGTATATGATGTCTTCAGTGATATCTTAGGGTTTCTGATCCCTCTTAATTTCTATAATTTTTTTTTTATTGTGTTTGATATGATTTAGATGTTTTTTGGGTATACTTCACCCCCTAACAGTCTTGTCTCAATCCTACACCGAGTTGTAGAATGAATGTCTGCTTGCAGGTCATAAATTGTGTCTTATGTTCAGACCCTTCTATGAAATACTTATGCAAGACTATTCAGTAAGTTGTGACCTACTAGACCTAAGCCTTTCATTGATTCCATTCCTCTATACTGAGATCCAAACCCTAATTTCGGTGTATCACCTAGTAGGTAGTTTTCTTTCAGTCTTTTCCCTTTCCAAGCATTCCTTCTATCCCTTTCCCTTAAAATTTTTACTTTTCATGTCTAGAAGAAAATTAAGGTGATTATCCAAGAGGAACTAGCCTAGAACCTGGAGGTCTCATCTCAGTTAGCATAGGTCCCACAACCTAGAGATGATTCTCATGTTATACTAGGTTATCAAGACTACGAGAGCTTGAAACAAGGGTGCAAACTTAGTGTATAACATTTTTGTCACGCCTGATGGGACAAGAAGTTTATTCAAATTCAAGTTATGTTATCTCTGATATGCATATTGCATAAAATAGGCTTTTAGAAGTCATTCTATCAGGTATATCTGGTGACTCCACTGGTTTCAAAGATTTAGGCCAACCTTGTTTAAGGTTTATGAGAAAGATTGAGACCAGAAGCTCAAAGCCCACTAAGTTTTTAGAGTTGTCTTCAAGAAGAAATCATAAAGGTAGGTCAACTCAAAGAACATCCCCTACAAGGAGAGTTTAGTCAACACCTCCTGACACTTCAAAAAGGAGATCTTTTCCCTTTCATTCCAGAAGAAGAGGCAGATCTCTAACTAGAGATCTAGAAGAGGATTCAAATCTAGCAGCAAATACAGCTCATATAGTTGTTAATCTTCAAATTCCAACTCCTACAATGGCTAGGCCATTTGCATTTGCACCCTTTAATCAGGGTAGTCCATTAGCTTTTTCCCAACATCACGATGTGCCCTTGGTGGCACTAAAAAGTATACCTGATTTCACTAGTGAAGGGCAGACAACTACTTTTGAACACATAAGAGATGTGACCACCATCTATAGCATACACAATATTACTCAAGAGGATGTGGCCACAAAGTTATTAGTAGCCTCTCTAAAAGGTAAGGCTCTTGAATGGTTTAGAACTCTAACTATTGGTTCTATTACTTCATGGGATGAATTAGGGGATGCATTGAGTAGGCATTTTGAGGATAAATTAGATAACTTGTCTCTAGTTGAACAGTTAACAACTATTAAGAGAGACCATCAAGAGTAGATGACAGATTACAATAGTAGATTCCTTAAAACATGGAATAGAATTCCAGTCTCAGTGAGACCATCAGCTGACCATGCTTTTCTATATTACTTACAAATTTTGAATGGTCAAATTTCTATCATGATCCAGTCCATGGGAGGTACTTCTCTTCCCAAAGATTTTGACATAGCTGTCAGGGCTGAAAATTATTTGATCCAAGCAGGCATGATTTCCAGAAGACCTCCAATGCCCATTTTTCCTAGCCTTCAAGCCATTGCACCTGCACAAGTACCCCCATTTACCCCTATTCCCACCATATTAGCACCTCAAGCCAGTACCAATGGTCAAGAGCTGAGAACTAGCTTCTCTCAAGAGTTATAGGAGATGAAGAATAGCCAACAAAGTAGTTAGAAAGAAATGATAAATTTGTTGTAGACCTTAACTAAGGAGGTCACAAATTTGAAGAAATAAGGTCAATGAATTAGACCACCATTTTAGTCACAAGGCCAAGGTCCTAATCAACAATATTAAAATCAAGGACAGCCTTATCAACAAAATAGGCCACCATACCAATGAGGTTATCAAGGACAAAGACAAAGTTTTAACCAAAGACCATTCCAACCATATAACCCTGCACCTCTCAGTTCTGCAAATCTAGTGAGGGATATGGTTCCTAGCCAAAACAATGTGGCTATGGAGAATGAATGGTGTTTTCCTTGTAATCAGCCTCACAATTAGGCCACATGTTCAAATGGATGGATGAACCAAGCTCTAATGGTTCAGAATGCCTCCCAAGCTCAATCAGAGGCTTCATCCAGTGGGTCAATTCCTCAACAAGAACCACAAGAGAATGAGATTGCTCTCTTTAATTGGGAACAACAAGACTTCAATGGAGTCAATGATGAAGTTGCTTTTGTTTCCTATACAAGAGTAAAGAGAAGATCTCAAGACATGGAGAGAGCAGATTCCAATGCCAAAGCCACTACATCCGCAGAGCCACTACAGCAAGCTGCTCCCATCATACCTAAGGAGGCTCCTATCATTACAAGCAGAGAGGGCCAAATTCCAAAGGAAGTAGAGCCCATCATGGTGAAAGCACAAGAGAGAGTACACACTGTGACACCTTATAATATTGTAGACAACATGAAGAAGGTGAATGTCACCATGTCCATGTGGGACTCTTTGGCTCTTCTAGGACAACCTGAAATTTTGAAGAAGGCCATGACAGAAGTGACAACTCCTCAACCTGTAAAAGAAGCTACAAAGCCAGTGTTGGTTAACACTGAACAAGAAAAGGAGGCTCCAAGTAGCAACTCCAGGACCAATGCCACACAAGGTAGGAACTCAAAGCCACCTCCCTTTTATGTATCTCTAATCATTGGAAAATATTTAGTGCATAATTGTATGGTAGATAGTGGGGCTACTAGCACTGTAATGCCCAAGAAAGTAGCTAACCAATTAGGACTAAAATATGAGCCCTTCCAAAAGAAGGTTACCCAACTTGATGGATCCTCAGTCAATACTATAGGTGTGGCTAAGGATACCAATTTAATCCTACATGCTAGTCCTAATTTTTCCATCCTCCTCGATATATACATCATAGATCTCCCTGCATTATTTGCTATATGTCTTTCAAGGGAGTTTACAGCCAAGATAGGAGGCTATCTATCTTCTGATTGGTCTCACATGTTATTTCATACAAGGTATGGGACTAAGGTCACCATTAAGTCAAAATCGTTAGTAGTACACCATATAGAGCCATATGTATCCAATACCATCAATGTAAATTTCCCTATATTTGATAACAGTGACTTCCAAACCATTAGTGAAGCAGACACAAAAATAGAAAGTATCCTTGATATTTTTCTAGATGAAAGAGCTTCAGAAGCCCAAGAAAATCTTGTTTGGGATTTTGGTTTGGGAAGTTATATAATATAGGAAAGTGGGGTCATAGAACCAAGCCTTCTCAAGGAAGATACTGATTCAGAGGAATAGAATAATCAGGTTTGGGAACTATTTTTTGATGGAGCTAGAAGTAGACATGGTTCTAGAGGTGGTGCTATGTTAGTATCCCCAAGAGGAGAAAGTTATTATACTACCTTTAGATTCAGTTTCTCCTGCACTAGCAATACTGTAGAATATGAAAGTCTAGTCAATGGACTAGACTGGGCTAGAAAAAGAGGGCTTAAGGCCTTAAAATTTTATGGTGATAGTGAGTTAGTTGTCAGCCAAGTAAGAGGGATAAGTGCAACCAAAAATGACATCCTGAAAGCATACAAACATAGAGTTTGGGATATAATTGAATATTTTTGTGCTTTTAATATTGTTGCTATCCGTAGGAAGCTAAATCAAAATGTAGATAGGTTAGCTGCTATTGGGTCTCAGTATGATATTCCAAATAACATTTCAAAAGAAATGGATCAACAACATATCAAATTGATTTTTAGACCTTCTATTCCTGATAATGATGTTAATTGGTAGGTGTTTGACAATGATGAACAAATTCTGCAATTATTGTTTGAAGAAGATGTTTTTTCATAATACAATCAAGATAGGCTATGACAAAACTATGGTGATCAGGTGATACAACTTAAGTCTAATAAGATGCCTAGAGGTCTTGTTACATTGGAGGCTATCTTCAACAAGGATGATGAAGTTAAGAAAAATAAAGCTGGCCTGGTAATCTAAGAAGAACATTGTGTTGAATTAGAGTTGGAACCAGAAAGGATCCTACAATCTGGAAAAGTAAACACTAAATTGGAAAAACAAGCTTACACTCAGTTATTCAAAGAATTCAGTGACATTTTTGCATGGCAATATGATGACCTCAAAGGTTTTGACCCTGCCCTTGCTCAGCACACTATTGAATTAGAACCTAAAGCCAAACTGGTAAGGTAGAAGCAAAGGCCTGTTAATCCCAAGCTTGAGCCACTTATGCATAAAGAACTACTCAAACTAATAGAAAGTGGTATCATCTACCCCATCAAGCATATTAGTTGGGTTTCCAACCTTGTTCCTATCAGGAAGAAGAATGGGGAGTTGAGGTTATGTGTTGACTTCAGGGATCTTAACAGGGCCTCTCTAAAAGACCGCCATCCACTACCCTCCATGGAACAAATCTTACAATGTGTCTCTGGATCTGAGAGATTTTTATTATTGGATGGATATTCAAGATACAATCAGATCTTAGTGAATGAAGAGGATCAATATAAGACTGCATTTAGAACCAAGTGGGGAACCATGGCTTATCAAAAGATGCCCTTTGGTTTGTCAAATGTAGGTGCCACATTTCAAAAGGCAATGGATATGGCCTTTAAGAGCCTAATGTACAAGTTTGTGTTGGTCTACTTAGATGACATAACTATTTATTCTAAGCATTCAGTAGATCACATCAAACATTTGAGGAAGATCTTTGAAAGGTGTAGAGAATTTGGGATATCTCTTAATCCCAAGAAATGTGTGTTTGCAGTTCATGAGGGAAAATTGTTGGGATATGTAGTATCCAAAGAAGGGATTACAATAGATCCTAAGAGAATTGCAGCTATCCTAGAGCTACCCCTACCACATCACAAGAAAAGTCTCCAATCTTTCATAAGAAAGATTAATTTTGTTAGGAGGTTCTTGCCTAACATTGCAGATTTACTAAAGCCTTTGACAACCATGTTAAAGAAGAGTTCATCTTTTCATTGGACCAAAGAAGGGAGAGTCAATTTATAAGCTATCAAAGAGGCCTTAACAAAATCCCCTGCTCTCCTAAACCCAAATTTCAGTAAGGATTTCATCCTTTATGCTTATGGAGGTCATGATGCTATATCTGCAATGCTGACTCAAGAAAATTTAGATGGATTGGAGCAGCCTATTGCTTTCTTTAGCAAAGGTCTAGGGGAGTATGAACAGAGATACTATTTTATAGAAAAACATGTACTTGCTGTGGTGAAGAGCCTTAAAAAGTTTAGATATTTGTTGACCCGTAGTAGGGTACATTTGAAGGTTACTCATCCAAGTGTCAAAGAATTTTTGCTTTCCAAGGACCTAAATGAGAAAAGAGCTGGTTGGATCACCAAGGTGATGGAATATGGCATAGATATTCAAACTACCAAGCTGGTTAGAGGAAGAGGTCTTTGTGAGCATTTGGCAGAGGATGAAAGTTCAAAGAAATAAAAACAAATAGATGCATCTCTAGTGGTTCATTCTACAGAAGAATAAGCCAGGGCAACAAGCTGGTTTCCTAATATGATCAATTATTTGAAGACAGGACAATGCCTTGTAGGCCTAGATTCAGCAAAAAGAAGGTATTATAGGTTACAATCTATTCCTTTTATGCTGATAAATGAAGTTCTTTTCAGAAAAGATCACAATGGTGTCCTTTTAAGATGCATAGATTCATAAAAGATAGCTGATATCCTATTTGAGTTCCATGATGGACCTTCTGGAGGTCACTTTTCTCCTAGGACTACTACTTTTAAAGTCATGAGGGCTGGATTCTATTGGCCTGTTGGAAATATAGATGCAGTAACTGAGAGGGGGGGGGGGGGTGAATCAGTTAACCACAAAAATATTACCACTGATCCCTTAAATATCTTAACAAATTATTTACTGTGCCACTCGGTAAATATACAGAGAAATGCTGAAAACTTGATCCTTGAAGTGTGTAATAATTAAATTGTTCTTAAGCATTCATCACTGATTAACTTACATGAATAAAGAAAATAACATGAACACAAGAGACACCAGATTTACCGTGGAAACCCAATATGGGAAAAACCACCAATGTAACTAGTTACTATTTTTCACTCTTCTGAAGTGATGCCCAGTTAGAAGCCAACCCGGTAAAAGGTTACAAAACACATTGTTAGGTGTGACCTTGCTAGAGGATTTAATCACCCTGCTAGGAGTGGCCTTGTAAGAGGTCTTGAAACAATTCAATAGAATTGTTACCTTGTTAGAAGATTTACAAAATGGTTGTTAAACCAACTCGGTTAAGAGATTTTGATATCACTGCTACAATTGCTAGAGAGTAACAATGAAATGACCTGCAACTGAATTGCTAAATATAGATCTCTGTTATGTTTTGCTAGATCCTTACTGATCAATTAAATCTTTGCTACTCCTCAAGGATATCTGACCATCCTTCAAAATTCGCACACACCTTTCTTCAAAATGATTTCTGCATGCTGTATATCTTTTATTCACCACTTGACCTTCTATATATATATGCCATTTCATAATTATTTAGATTGACAAGTCGGCACTAATAATGATTATAACAGTCGGCTGTGATAAACAAACTGTAATAACAAAATTCTTTGAAAGGGCCGACCTTGCTCGGTAAACATTAATCCTAAAAATATTTCCTTCGGTGACCAAGAGAGCTCGGTAACCACAGCGAATTCTGCAACATCCTTTGGAGACCAAGAGAGCTCGGTAACCACTAATTTTCCTTCAATAATTGAGGAGGCTCGGTTAACACTGTTACCCTGTCATGTTTCCTTTAGTCACCCGAGAGAACTCGGTAGACACTAAAAACTGCCTAGCTGATCGACTGAACTCGGTAGATACTGAGAACCGCTTAGCTGACCGACTGAACTCGGTAGATACTGAGAGCGATAATTGATATGACATTTTTGTGACATCAAAGACAACACATAGCTAGTCCAACAATGTCCTTCAGACAATTGTATCCAACAATCTCCCTCTTTGGTATTGATGGCAACACAACATGTCATAGCACAATGAAATTTCACAGAGAAACCAAGAGTAAGAAACATATCCTTAGCTTCATTTTGATTCCCATCATCTTCAAACTTCTTTCTCTGACTGAGAACTCTCCCTCTTAACTTCTCAAATTATTCTTCTTAGAAATTTCTTGAAATGACAGCAAACTCTCCCTCTTTGACAACACATGCCAAAGACAACTTACACAGTTTCGGTAAATATCAATGTACCTTATGTACTGATTCATATGCAATGATTCCCTAACTATGCTGCATCAACTGATTGATCTTCAACATGTTCTGGTTGATGCATCACTAAAACTTTATTTAGTGAACCTCGGATAGGGGAGTGACCCCTAACTTGCCTCTTAGATACAAGAATGCATCCTTAGGTAGTGGCTTGGTGAAGATATCTACAATTTGTTCTTTTGTATGAATATATTCCAATCTGATTTCCTTGTCCTGCACCAATTCTCTGACAAAGTGATATTTAATTGCAATGTGCTTGGTTTTGGAATGCATTACTGGATTCTTTGAAATATTTATTGCACTTGTATTATCACAAAACATAACAACTGGTTCTTTGATCTCAACCTTCATGCCTTCCAAAAGCTATTTAAACCATATAATATTAGAGCAGTTTACTGCTGTAGCAACATATTCTGCTTCTGCTATGGATTGGGATGTGTAGTTTTGCTTTTTACTAGTCCAAGATACTAACCTGTTGCCAAGAAAGAATGCTCCAACACTTGTACTCTTTTTGTCATCAATGTTTCCTGCCCAATCAGTGTCTAGTAAACACTTTTAAATCCAGATTGCCTCCAAATTTATACCACAAGCCATAATCTTCAGTTCCCCTTAAATACCTCAAGATTCTTTTGATTTCCTTCATGTGATTTTCTCTGGGTTTAGCCGAGAATCTTGCCACTATTCCAACTGCTAAGGCAATATCAGGCCTTGTGTGTACTACATACTGTAATTTTCCAATCATTGATCTATATAAGGTCTAATCTACTTCTTTTGAATCATCATCTTTGGTAAGCTTCAGTCCAGTACACATGGGTGTACCAACTGGTTTTGAATCTTCCATACCAAATTTCTTAAGTATTTCCTTGATATATTTAGACTGAGTAATGTAGATACCATTTTTGTTCGGCTGAATCTGAAGTCCAACAAAGAATTTTATCTGACCAAACATAGACATTTCAAATTCTTTGTTCATAAGTTTTGAAAATTCTTTGCACTGATCATCATTTCCTGTAAACACAGTATCATCCACAAATATTTCTGCCAAAACAATTTTGTTATCTGATCCTTCTTTGATGTATAAATTGTTGTTGTCATTAGCCCTTTTGAAATCAATCTGAGTAAGATAGTTATGTAATCTTTCATACCATGCTCTAGGAGCTTGTTTCAGACCATACAATGCTTTGTGTAATTTGCAGACCATATCCCTTTTGTCTGGATCAATAAAACCTTCAGGTTGCTCAATGTAGACTTCTTCCTCAAGAATACCATTGAGAAAAGAAGATTTGATATCCATCTGATATACCTTAAATCCTTTATGTGCTGCATATGCAAGTAAAGTCCTCACACCTTCTAATCTTGCAACAGAAGCAAAAGTCTCTCCATAATCTATTCCTTCTTCTTGAGAATATCCTTTACATACCAATCTTGCTTTGTTTCTTGATACTTGACCATCTTCATTCAACTTATTTCTAAATACCCATTTTGTTCCAATTACATTTTTATCTTTAGGCCTAGGTACAAGAGTCCATGTCTTATTTTTCTCTATTTGCTCTATTTCTTCATTCATAGCCTCAATCCAACTTTCATTTTCTAATGCATCTTTGACATTTTTAGGTTCAAAATCAACAAATAAACATGTACCTTTTAGTTTACTTCTTGTCATAGTACCATCTGATTTGTTTCCAATAATCTGATCTGGTTTATGATGCTTTCTGACGTACTTGGCTAATACAGGTTCCTGCTTTCTGAATGAGTTACATTGTCATCTTCTTCATCTTCAGGTTCAGATTGCTTGGGCTCGGTAGATACTTGGTTGGTAGCTTCAAACTGAGACTCGGTACTTTGTGACTCAGTCTGAACTTCTTCTTGTGACTCGGTTACTGTACTGGGCTCGGTAGATGTAGTCTCCTTACATGTGTCTGGCAATGTATCAGGTTCGATGTAAACAAATTTTCTGTAGTCCTCTGGTTCCTTTTGGCTTTCTTCTTTAATCTTTTCTGCAAAGTCATCAATTCTCACATGTGCACTTTCTATGATTTTGTGAGTAGACAAATTTAGACATCTATATGCCTTACTTTTGCAAGAATATCCCAAAAATATTCTTTCATCACTTTTTACATCAAATTTTCCTTTTCTAGATTCTTTTAAGATGTAACATTTACTACCAAATACTTTTAGGTAACTTACATTTGGTTTGTAGCCATACCATAGCTCATATGGAGTCTTGAATGTGTCTTTTCTCAGCTATACTCGGTTCAAGGTATGAACTGCAGTGCTGATAGCTTCCTTCCAGTATTTCATAGTAATCTTCTTTTCAATCATTAGAGTCCTTGCATAGTCCATGATAGATCTGTTCCTTCTTTTGACTATCCCATTCTGCTCAGGAGTTCTCAGGGCTGATACCTATCTTTTGATTCCTCATTCAATGCAGAAATTATTGAATTCATGGGAGATGAATTCACCACCTTTGTCTGATCTCAAGCATTTTATTCTTTTTCCCATTTCCTTTTCTACTCTTGCTAAATACCATTTGAACTTCTCAAATGCTTCAGACTTTTCTCTTAAATACATAACAATAATCATTCTAGAATAATCATCAACAAAGAGAATAAAGAATTTTTCTCTAGTATAGCTCTCAATTCCAATAGGTCCACATAAATCAGTATGCACAATTTCCAAAATATCTTCAGACTGATAGTTTTTACTTTTGAAACTAGACTTTCCCATTTTACCAATTTGACAATTCTTGCATAGACCAACATCAGGTTTCTTCAAAGTAGGAATACCTCTTACTTTCTTGAATTTGCTTATTTTCATCATGTTGTCAAAATTTACATGACATAACCTTTTGTGCCATAACCAACTTTCTTCAATTTGAGCAATAAAACATGAGTAATCACCAAGATCAAGATAAAACAGGTTACCTTTGGTTTGTTTGCCTGATTCTATCAGTTTTCCTTTGTCATCCAGCAGTCTTGCTTTGCCATTCATGAATTCAACCTTGAATCCAATGTTGATTAGCTATGCTACACTTAGAAGATTATGGTTTAGTCCTTCGACCCAATATGCATTATCACATATAAGTTCTTTGGTTAATGAAATTCATCCCTTTCCTTTTATACAACAGGGTTCATTGTTTCCAAACCTTACATTACCACCATCAAAGTTTTCAAAGTGTTCAAACTTGGTCCTGTCACCAGTCATATGATGTGAACATCCACTGTCTATAATCCATGTATCATTCTTGCTTATATGAGAGATAAGTGCCATCTCATCTTCATCATTATCAGATTCATCTTTTACAGCAATGAAAACAATTTCTTCTTCACTATCATCTGAATCTTTAGCTAAAAAACATGTTTTCTTACCTTTATCCTTGAGTGATTTGAAATTTTTCTTTCCATTGTACTTTTAATTTTTCTTCTCATCTTTTCTTTGCTTGTTTGGACACCTAGCTGTAATATGACCAATTTCTTCACATGAAAAATAGATTAATGCTTCTTGAATACTTCTTTGCAAGTAATGCTTCAATAACTTCAAGATCACTATCAGAACTTTCCTCTGATTCTTCTTCACTTTCTGATTGGATTTTCTTCCCTTTCTTGAGTGAAAGTTTGGCCTCAAAAGCTGATTCAATATTTTTAGAAGTTGGAACATAGTTGTCATAGTTATCCAATTCAAAGGCTGTCAATCTTCCAACTAAGGCATCCAAAGTTATATTGTGATTTTCTTCACATCTTATTTCTTGAATAGCAGAAACTCTTATTGCATAAATAGGGAGTAATGTTCTAAGAACCTTACTTATAACCATTTCATCATCAATTTTTCCTCCAGAAGCTCTGATTGCACTAACACTTGTCTTGATCCTTTCAACATACTTTGCAATATTTTCTTCTTCTCTCATTTTCATTTGATCAAACTGTCCTCTTAGGCTCTCTGCTTTGGCTCTCTTCACATTGTCATCATCACCATAGATTTTCTTCAGCTTGTTCCACATTTCATGAGTAGTTGTACAGTCTTTGATTTCATCAAATTCTTCATAGCTAAGAGCTGATGCAATGTCTATCATCATAGTGTTATGGTTCTTCTTCTCTGCAATGTCTTCAACAGTTAATGTGCCAGTAGGAATTGTATATTCTTGATCAATATATTTGTATCCTGAATCACCAATGGAAGCCAGATGTAGTCTCATGAGACCTTGCCATGCTGAAAATTTATTTCTGTTAAGCCTTGGAATTTCTCTTTTGTAAGACATCCTGATCTTTAGCTTAGGTCCTTGAAACCCTTCCTGCAAGCACCAAAAGCTCTGATACCAATTGTTGGAAATATAGATGCAGTAACTGAGAGGGGGGGGGGGGGGGGGGTGAATCAGTTAACCACAAAAATATTACCACTGATCCCTTAAATATCTTAACAAATTACTTACTGTGCCACTCGGTAAATATACAGAGAAATGCTGAAAACTTGATCCTTGAAGTGTGTAATAATTAAATTGTTCTTAAGCATTCATCACTGATTAACTTACATGAATAAAGAAAATAACATGAACACAAGAGACACCATATTTACCATGGAAACCCAATATGGGAAAAACCACCAATGTAACTAGTTACTATTTTTCACTCTTTTGAAGTGATGCCCGGTTAGAAGCCAACCCGGTAAAAGGTTACAAAACACACTATTAGGTGTGACCTTGTTAGAGGTTTTAATCACCCTGCTAGGAGTGGCCTTGTAAGAGGTCTTGAAACAATTCAATAGAACTGTTACCTTGTTAGAGGATTTACAAAATGGTTGTTAAACCAACTCGGTTAAGAGATTTTGATATCACTGCTACAATTGCTAGAGAGTAACAATGAAATGACCTGCAACTGAATTGTTGAATATAGAGCTCTATTCTATTTCGCTAGATCCTTACTGATCAATTAAATCTTTGCTACTCCTCAAGGATATCTAACCATCCTTCAAAATACACACACACCTTTCTTCAAAATGATTTCTGCATGATGTATATCTTTTATTCACCACTTGACCTTCTATATATATATGTCATTTCATAATTATTTAGATTGTCAAGTCGGCACTAATAATTATTATAACAGTCGGCTGGGATAAACAAACTGTAATAACAAAATTCTTTGAAAGGGTTGACCTTGCTTGGTAAACATTAATCCTCAAAATATTTCCTTCGGTGACCAAGAGAACTCGGTAACCACAGCAAATTCTGCAACATCCTTTGGAGACCGAGAGAGCTCGGTAACCACTAATTTTCCTTCGATAACTGAGGATGCTCGGTTAACACTGTTACCCTGTCATGTTTCCTTTAGTCACCTGAGAGAACTCGGTAAACACTAAACACGGCCTAGCTAACTGACTGAACTCGGTAGATACTAAGAACTGCTTAGCTGACTGACTGAACTTGGTAGATACTGAGAGCGATAATTGATATGACATTTGTGTGACATCAAAGACAACACATAGCTAATCCAACAATGTCCTTCAGACAATTGTATCCAACATTGGCCATCTATCTTTAAGGATAGTCATGAGTATGTGAGAAAATGCATCAAGTGTGCCATGTTTGTAGGAAAAGAGAGGCTTGCAGCCTTGCCCCTACAACCAATTAGAATAGAGCAACCTTTCATTAAATGGGGTATAGATTTCATTCGAATGATCAATCCTCCATCTAGTGCAGGACATAAATGGATAATTACTGCGACTGATTACTTCACCAGATGGATAGAAGTAATTGCTTTAAAGGAGGCCAATGATAATTTTGTGTTGAGTTTTTATGATGATATAATCCATAGATTTGGCATTCCAGATTCCATCATATCAGATAATGCATTGACATTCATAGGCCTCAAAGTCTTAGAGTGGGCAGTCAAGAATGGCATCTATCTGAATACAAGTTCTAACTATTACCCTCAAGGTAATGGCTTAGCAGAATAAATGAATAAGAACCTGATTAGGATAATCAAGAAGACTCTGCAAGATAATTAGAGGGATTGGCATACCAAACTCAGGTCTGCCTTATGGCTGGACAAAATTACTCCAAAGAAGATCATTGGGAATTCTCCTTATGTGTTAGTGTATGGCAGAGAGGCCAAGTTGTCTATCTCAGTTGAATTGCTAGCTCTAGACTTGACTACTCAGTGTGCCCTATTTGAAGAGGAGGACCCCTTATAGATCAGATATACTCAGTTGATGGAATTGGAAGAACTCAGAGACAAATCAATGCAGGATATGGAATTTCATCAAATTCAAACAAAGAGGACTTTTAACAAAAGAGCCAAGGTCAGGAATTTCAAAGTTGGAGATGTAGTCCTCAAGTGGGATGAGTTCAGATCTAGGCCTGGCAGACATACCAAATTTGATTCATTTTGGGGTGGACCATTTGTTATAATAGAATGCAAGGGATCTAATGCTTTCCAGCTATCAGATCTTGAAGGAGATGCCTTACCAATATCAATGAATGGTTTCCACTTGAAGCCCTGCTTTGAGGTTAATCCCTCTCTGTAAATTTTGTAAATATGCTTTCCCCTACTTTCTTTCCCTATTTTCTAGGTTAGTTTCCTGCTTTCCAAGAAGTGTCAGCACACAAGTTTGCCTCACTGGTTCCAGTCCTATCTCCCTATCAAAATTTTTTATTTTTGATGACCCCATGCCCAATGGATTGTCATAGACCACTGGTTTTCCATGTGTAGCAGGCTAACATCAAACAAAAATTGCCAAAATGTTACCCTAATTTTCATATGCATGCAAATTTCACCAATTCCCATCTCAAGGTCTCTATTTTTACCCTACCAAGTACCTCAAAAAATTTCATAGCTTTATGTCCTATTCTCTAGTCTCTGCAAGCTTTCTAACTCTCTGGTCTACAGGTCAAAAAATTCATAAAAGTAGCCGTTGTAGGCTTAAAACCCTAAGTAGCCCTTTGGCCTGATATATTTTCAAGTTACTTTATCAGCCACTTAAAATCCTAAATGCCCATGTGCGCTTTAATCCTATTGGCTGGTCACAGATTCTCATATTTCTCTGGTAGTGATCTTTCCCTCTCAGCGATTCAGTGACTGCATGATTCTCATAGTCGCTAAGTGTTTCACGGTTAAGTCCTCAATGGTTAGCAATTCAGTGAGCGGTTAGCCTTTCCTTAGTCATGTAATCGCTAAGTTCTTTGGTGGTCTCAAGACTGTGTTGTCCCAGTTGATGAGATCAGCAGTTGTTGTAGGATATCATAGCATGTGTCAGAGGCTCATGATCTTACGACAACCATTGATCTTTCCTTTTCTCAGTGCTTCATGCCTTTGTGGGTCCATTTCTAGGGTGTCCTATGTGGAGGTATTTCATTGGTCAAAGGAAGATGACTTGTAATTTGTCAGCGGGCCTGGTTGTCAGTCCTCTTTCGATCTAACAGTTGGTGTGTTTTCTCATGAAAAGTGTCAGAGGTATGCGATTTTCAGACTATCATTGATTTCTCCTGGTGACATAACTCTTCATGCCTAGCGGGTCCACTACTACATGTATTCAAATGGTGGCTTCTAATTGGTCCACATGTGCTGAGTCAGCTTATTCATCAGTGGGACCAAGTTCTTTCAGTGGTCAGAGGCTCTAACATCTACACAAGATCGATGGCTATCATATGTTCGCGAGGCTATGTCTCAGACCATGAGATCATGCGACGGTCATTGATCTTGCTTTATCTCATAGCATTCTTAGTGGGTCCTTTCTTGCTAATGTGTTCGCTTCCTATTGGTTGTTGCATGATGATGAGGACTTCCAGGTGGACCGATGTGTCAAAGGGGTCCCAGTCTAATATAGATCTACGGTTGGCATAAAGGTGCAAGGAATATTCGGGGGCCATGAGATCTTGCACCCACCATTGGATCAGAATCTTGTCTTAAGTGGGTCCGATGTCAGGACTTGCCGAGGTGTATGCTTACAGAGCAATCAAGGGTGAATAAAAGAATGACATGTGGTGGTTATGGGCCCAGGGTTAAGGGTATTTCATGAATCAGTGACTAAAGAAATTTTTCATGTTCGCCAGACTTAACCGTCGTCAACTAAATATTTAAACGATTCTGCAACTGAAGGAAAAGAGTAACCCGAGGTTGACGTAAGGTTAGATTTGCAGTCAGATGCTGAGCCTGGGTAAATAAGAAGATCTAACAGTCACATTTTAAAGTGAGATTGAATTTTAAATGTCGACCATCGATGGAGGAAAATTTGGGCACCACTTGTTAGCCATTATTGTTTAAATTCAAATATATTCTTGCAGGGTTTTGCCTAGGTTTTTTTTTTTACCAGTAGTCAATTGTGACAGAATTGGTAGATGGAATTTATATCTTCAAGACATTTTGCAGTTGAGGAAGATGATGACAGGGGTCTGGGCAGTCATTTTTGGTCATTTCTTGTCTCAGGGGGGTACTAATCAGTGCATTCATGGCAAGACTTTGTGCAAGAGAAGTAGATAAGTTTGGGTTGCTTGTCTGCAAGTTGATTTCCAGTACAGAGATGGGCACAAATATCTGATCGGCTATGATTTTTGTAGAGATATATTTATGATTAGATTTGATCAGCTAGGGTTTGATTATTGTATTGAAAACCATGTAACCCTAGTTAGTTTTTTGACTCTTGCCTGCATGCAAAGGAGTATGTATATATTGTATTTTTGGAGCCTTAGGGCTCAAAGTTGGACAATTTGTAGAAGAAATTCATCTTTTCTTAAGGGTCATCTATGGTATCATTTCTACCCTCTGGCTTATACAATTGTATTTCTCCCATTGATGATTCAGATATTGCAGAGGTATTTTGTGACAATCCTTCATGTCCCTATGCTTCCTTGTCTAAATTATCTCTTATTGGATTAAAGTATATGATGTCTTCAGTGATATCTTAGGGTTCCTGATCCCTCTTGCTTTTTGTAATTTTGTGTGTTATTGTGTTTGATCTGATTAAGATGTTTTGTGGTTATACTTCACCCCCTAACAGTCTTGTCTCAATCCTACACTGAGTTGCAGAAGTGAATGTCTGCTTGCAGGTCATAAATTGCGTCTTATGTTCAGACCCTTCTATGAAATACTTATGCAAGCCTATTTAGTAAGTTGTGACCTACTAGACCTGATCCTTTCATTGATTCCATTCCTCTATACTGAGATCCAAACCCTAATTTTAGTGTATCACCTAGTAGGTAGTTTGCTTTCAGTCTTTTCCCTTTCCAAGCATTCCTTCTATCCCTTTCCCTTAAAAGTTTTACTTTTCATGTCTAGAAGTAAATTAAGGTGATTATCCAAGAGGAACCAGCCTAGAACCTGGAGGTCTCATCTCAATTAGCATAGGTCCCACAACCTAGAGATGATTCCCATGTTATACTAGGTTATCAAGACTACGAGAGCTTGAAACAAGGGTGCAAACTTAGTGTATAACAGTAATATAGAGGCTAGCTCACTACCAGCTATCTCACTACTAGTTGGGCTCACTGCCCTAAATATAAAAGTGTATTATAGTATGAAATACAAAATTAAACTAATAGAAGTGGATGAAGGTATGTACAAAGTACAATTGTTGCTAAGGTGCCAAAATAATTCTTTATCAATATACAATATTTCTCTATTTAAATGAATAGTTTGCATATACATATCACTATACAATTACACATTAATCTTAAGCTATTGAGATTGCTAATGATATATAGTTACATCGGTATAACTCCCTTCTATGTTAGTTGAAGCTGTTGATGTCAGTTGAGACCCAAAAGATAAAATATTACAATTAATCTGAAATGTGTGAATGCAATTGACCTAAACAAAAATGTTTCTTTCATATCACTAGATATGAGTCTGAACCAAAAATACCCACACGCCAAAGTAAATGTGAGTAAATGCCACTATAATCAATAAAGTTATTTTCAGTAAACTATGGAACCGGACCAATAGATTTTATGGTAAGAAAGCTTTACCAAAATGTCATCATAAATGACAATCGAAAAAATAGGGTAACCTAACAAACTCCACCTCTTTGAGATCAATAACAAACTTGGAAGGATTTACATACAGATGGTGATCTTTGGGAACTTGTGATGCTATATCAACATGATATAAATGTTCTTCTCATATCTTTCTATAAATTAATATATCATCAAAGAAAACTAACACAAACTTCCTCAAAACTTTCTTAAAGATGGAGTTCATTAAACTTTTAAATATAAATTACGCATTAGTAAGATCAAATGATATCACAAAAAAATCATAATGACCCTCATGGATCCAAAATATTGTCTTAGGGATATATTATTCCTTCATTTGAATTTGGTGATAGCTTGACCTAAGTTATAATTTGATAAATCATGATTGACTAGAATAAGAAATGTATCTTTGATGATGTAAATGTTGAGAACTCTATAGTTTAGGGATATGCACCATGTTTTATTCTTTTTATACACTATTATCAATAGTGAGGGGTAAGCACTTGTGTTATGCCTAATAATTCATGCTTCTAGAATCTCTTGAACAACCTTTTTGATCTCACTTTTGTATATATATGGGTACCTATAAGGTCTTATGTTGGGTGGCTTGTTGATTGGCACTAGTTTCAAGGAAATATTGTGATCCCTCTTAGTTGTACACTAGTACATTTGACCATATTTTTCTACCAAAATTTTCGACCATCAATTAAAAACGTTCAGGTTGGTCAGATTATAGAAGGAAAAAAAAAATATTTTAAATCCATGCCCGTATTGGTCAAAATTTCAACCAATACCATGTACATTTAAATAACGATGAAAACGAGTATAACTTTTTTTAAAAAAATTCATTTTTCATTTCATTTTTACAGGAAAATTAGATCAAGGGTTGCAGCGTGTGAAGGAGGACTGTAGCGTACGTGGGATTTCCATCTTCAAAGAAGGTTTGGTTGTTGAATACGAGTTGATTCAATTAAAACAATTCTTACAGCCGCAGGTTTTGAAGTTCATTATGCATTCTTAACTTTGCGAAGTTCACTAGTTTGTTTATACATACATATTCTGTCATGTGAAGGAATAACAATCAAATGTTACAATTCAGGTTATATAGTTCCATTATCATATTGCATTTTTTCAAAGTTTCAATTCAGTTCCATCAAATAACAGTGACTCTCTAATAGACCAAGGCATAACCAATATCCTCGGCTTTGTCATGAAGTCCCAGCCCTAACTTCTAACTTCACCATGAGATTTCCAATGTCATGGATTGAAAGAAAAGTTAGGGTAATGTTTGTGTATATTCTAAACACTCAGAACCGAGTGGGTTGTTAAAATTGCTTCAAAGGTCAATGCTATAGTTAGGCGTATGTTATGAATTTAACCAGTGAAGAAAAGAAATGTTTGAAATAGTGTAATAACCAAAGATTTGAGGTTCACGGGCACATTGAAGACTTTTGTGATTGTATCCATTTTGTGTACCCAATGTCCATCCATTCCGGATTGACCTAATCTAACCTGATCACTTAGATTTAGTGTCTCTGCGACAGTCGACATTGCTGGAGTAAAGTGACTATAATTGTATAAAGGATTCAGTGGAACATCCTAGAAACTAGAACAGTCTATACCGAAATTGGTCTCAGTACCTGTTGAGTAATTAAATGAATGAAATACCACTGTTGCAAGAATTGGTAGAATCTGAATGCTATCTACAACTTAATATTTATGAACATTTTTTAAATGAGTAAAGTTATAATCTAAAGTGAAAAAAAAAAAAAAAGATGTTAATGACCTGTTGACAGTTGTTGAGGTTTAACCAAAGAAGTGCCAAAAGATTTTAGTTCTTGTTAGAAGTTAGTTTAAGAAGAGTATCTTGTTGATACTTGACAGAGGAAAAAGTAGTGTTATTTAAAGATTTTGGTAACTACCATTCAAGGGAATTAATAGTTAGAAACACTACTCTGTTACTGAAGTTATTCAGAGTTAAGGGGTATTGATAGTATTGTTAGAAACCCTTGTTCATTGTTCATCAGTATTGTTAGAATACCAATTTATGTTTTCTTAGGGAGATCAAATGCATTCCTCACAAGCTAATTTCATTCCTCCTTATAATGGAAGGCATATTCCTAAGCGAGGATAGGTGAAAGAAGCCATTGCTTCATCTCTTGCTCACTTTCTGTCATTATCTAGTTTTCATTGCCCATAAGTTTGGTTGAGGTTCTTTGTCTTATGAACTGATTCTTTAAGAGAAACAAATGAGGAATTTGATAGATTGGTTGGAACCTACTTTTCTTAGAATGCCATGGATGTATGATTAAAAAAAATGAAAATGTTCTGATAAAATCTTTCCTTATCCTTTCTTTTTCTAAACTTCAATTCATGTTGATTATTAAGCAATTAAAGTTTCTTTTTAAAGGGATTGTTGTTTTTGTCATTGATAACCTCTATACTTCTATACAGAGTTTTCCTTCAATGATATGCTACTTGCATTGAAATTGTTGTTTTGGCCTGATAATTTATAACTTCAAGGAGTTGTGAGTAAGAAGGAAATGTCCATGGTTAAAAGGGAGTTGTGAAACTGTTTGGAAGTCTAAAATGGAAATTTATTTTTACATAGGAGGAATTTCACAATACCTGTCTAAAATCTCTAGTAATTATTTTTTCCGATTTTGAATGCATGGAATTTGAGCGTGCAACTTCTACACTTCCACATTTGGGATATATATGTACTAGTAGGTTTCTCACAAAAACTTGCGGCTCAAATTCATTTCTTGATACATTAGCATGAATTGATTTTCCCCATTGCAAAGCTCATAAATACGCACATTTTATAATGCTCACCATAGTAACTGAATCAGAATTCATACCCTCTTGTAACAATTGATAAAATAGTGTGATTGAACAACCTGCATGTCCATTTTGGGCATATCCACAAATCATTGCAGTTCATGTTATTATTTATCTGTTCACCAAGTTGTGGAAACATTTTGTATACAAATCAAGCAGTGAAGAACCCACAAAAACATTTGATCCATGTTCATTCTTTATTATATGATAATGAATCTGCCTTTTCGGCTGCAGAGCTAGGAAAGTTGCAACAATCTTGAGAACAAACGAATTGGTCAAATTGTTTGGGAATAAGCCTGTTTTAAGTAGGTGTTTTTCATGTAACCCATCACTTAAAAAAAATTCTATTTAAAAGTAACACTGTACTATTTATATAATTTCATTGTACATAAACAAACAATGAAAGAAAACTATGTACATGCTTGTTTTTGTTTTGGCAGTCCCAAATAACACTATCTTAGTCTACTGTCATTCCCATTCACAATATTAGTCAGTCCAAGTTAGGACAATCATTTTTTGAGTAGTAGTTCTTCATTCTTACAATTGATGTATTCTCATGGTGGAGTGGAAGACTTCATGTAACAAAAAAAATGATAGGGATCTATCTATGAGATTTCTTTTCAAAATGAATTGACTGATCCAAGTTTCCTCTGTCACTACAACAAGCACACAAAATCAGTTAAAAAATGATTGTTACATATTGAAACAAGGATACATATATTTTTCATATATCTTTAAGTTGATTAGGGTCCCTTGGAACCAAATCACAGTAATGGAAATTGCATCTACATAGGCCATTAAGTCTCAAGGTAGTGATTGTCTTGTCTTGAGGTTGAATTACAGTCACAATCCAATTCATTCCATACCATGTCAATCCGCCTTAAGCATTAAATTCATGCATGTTAGGGTCAATTCAAAGTTGTATTATCCATGATTGCAAAATTGTCTTGTGGTAGTGAACACATCATTAGAAACAAAATACATATCATTGCCTCTCCTCTTGAAAACATTTCTATATCTTATATTGACCATTAAATCGCTACTCTAATTGTTCCCTTTACCACTGCTACTCCTTTATACACAGTCACCATGATTCCTCATGCCTTCAATCTTTTTTTATCTCACAACTCATAAGGATTGATGTGATGATAGCCTCATGCTCTTCATTCCATGGTCTAAAACTTTGTACAAAACATGCACCTCTTGATGCTACTGCCAGCTTTTACTCTGATCTTTAAAAGACAATATGAAACCTCTCATTACATACACTGTGGCCCTGTAGCTGAATGTCATATCAGTGGGTAAGATTTACATCTTTTAATCTGACCATCTTTTCATCATGTAGTCATTATGAAAGTAGTAAATATCATCCCTCAAACATTGAATAACATTGTTTTGAGGAACTCTTCTTGAACATGAATCTTTTCTTTCACCATTTGATGAAGGGTGCTCCCCTTAATACCACAAACACTTAACAGAAATAGAGAAACAACAACAATAATATGCAAGAACAAAAAATTGGCTTCTTATTATCTCCACAAATGTGGAATTACAAACTTTCTGAATTACAATATGCAAAGCCACATGGGAATTCCCTTACAATATTCTATAGGACAAAGCCTCAAATCAATACCCAGATCTACTACCCAGAACTGCCCTAGACAACACTACGGGCCTTCTTCATATAGGCAATTTCCACCACTAGAAAAGGTTCTAGAAATTTAGCACTTAGGGACGACCAAACTTAGAATTATTTTATTTTACAATTTATTACATCAAAGTCGGCTCAAAATGAGTTTTGAAACCCAAACAGAAATTTTGAAGAAAATTATTTTTCGCCATTTCAGGTGACCCAACTTCCAAAGATCATAAGTCATCACCCGTTGACCCGATTGGTTATTATAACCCCATTATGGAAATGCCACAAAGCGCTCTACAGGCTTGACCCATGCAAAGCACCCGTCACCCAAATTTTCAACCTCATCCGGGGCCTCTAAAGCCTTCAAAACTGAGTTCAAAGTTTCTGTACCCTGCTGCCAATACTAAAAATCTACAATATCTTCAAAACTACACCTGATCTAGCCATGAAACTTTGCCGGCAGGCTGATATGACTGAGATGAACCTCCACATGTAAAATTAGAACATTCTGAGATCGTAAGACCAACTTACTAAAAATAGCAAGTTTCCATAAATAGCAACTATGCACAAGATAGCCCTTATTGAATACAAAAATAGAAATATTTTTGGATGATGCAAGATTGCTCTTACACCCAGGATGCTCCTGCATCAGACACCCAGGGTAATTTGAGAAGTGACCCTGTCACGACTCAGGTGGGCAGAAGAAAACCAAGATGGTTAACCTCCTCCTTTGTTAGCCATGATGAATCTTCAACAGGTCTTCCTTTCCATTTGACCAAATACTCTTCATATATCATGTTCCTTGTGCTTCTGCCAACATGATTGTCCAGTATGTCTTCAATCTTCTTGATATCTGAACTGGTTGCTGGAATACTCCACTGTGCTGCTGCAACCTCATCTTCAACACCTCCTTCATGATGCTCTGTCAAATCTGAAATGTTAAACACTAGTGAAATATTCAGCTCACTAGGCAATTCTACCTCATATGCATTTCCTGAATCATGCTTCTTCAATATCTTACATGGTCCAAACTTCTTCATTTTCAGCTTGTTATATGTACCAACCGGAAATCGCTCCTTCTGCAAATGAACCATGACTTTATCTCCAACCTGAAATTCCTTATGCCTCCTTTTCTCATTTGTCTTAGCCTTATAGTGCACATTCATCTTGGTAATATGCTTCATCACCTCCTCATGGATGTTCTTCAAGTGTTCTGCAAAATCCTCAGCTTCAGCACTACTTATTTCTCCTTTATCTATCTTTCTCAATTCAGATGCATTTCTTGGACTACTTCCATATACAATCTGGAATGGTGATTTACCAATGCTCCTATTGACAGAATTTTTGTATGCAAATTCTGCCTGTGGTAAAATCAAATTCCATCATGTTGGCTTATCTCCAACCAAACATCTCAATAGATTTCCCAAACTTCTATTCACCACCTCTGTCTGTTCATCAATCTATGGATGATGTGATGAACTGAACTTCAAATCTGTCTTCAACTTCTTCCACAATGTCCACCAAAAATATCCACCAAACTTAGTATCTCGATCTGAAACTATGGTCTTTGGCAAACCATGTAGTCTCACCACTTCTTTGAAAAACAATTCTGCTACATGAACAGCATCATTAGTCTTCTTGCAGGGAACGAAATGTGCCATCTTTGAAAATTTGTCAACCACCACAAAAATTGAATCATGTCCCCGCTGAGTTCTCAGTAAACCAAGAACAAAGTCCATACTGATATCCTCCCAAGGCTTCTCTAGTATAGGTAATGGCTGATACAACCCTGTATTCTGCTTCACTGCTTTCGCCATCTGACATACTCTGCAACTCTATACAAACTTCTTCACATCTTGCTACAATTGTGGCCAATAATAATTCTCACCAACCAAAGCAAGGGTTTTATCACGACCAAAATGTCCAGCCAATCCTCCACTATGCTTCTCCTTGATGAGATTCTCCCTCATAGAACTTCGTAGAATGCACAACTGACTCCCTCTGAATAGCATATCATCTTGGATGATAAAATCCAGCCATTTCGTCCTGTCTAGAGTAACAGGTTCTGTATAAGCTTTCCAAGCTTCACAAAAATTAGGATCCTCTGGATACAAATTCTTGAGTTCCTTGAACCCAACCACCTCAATCTGCATCTCTGTCAGCAATAGTTGCCTTCTGCTAAGAGCATTTGCAACCCTGTTAGAATTTTCACTTCTGTGTTTCAAAACAAATGTATAACTCTGCAAAAACTCAACCCATTTCAAATGCCTTTGATTCAACTTTCCTTGACTATTCAAATATTGCAAAGCTTGATGGTCAGTATACAAAACAAACTCCTTAAGAAGCAGATAATGTCTCCACTTCTTTAATACCTGAACTATAGCATAAAACTCCTGATCATAGATAGAATATTTTCTCTTGGCATCATTTAACTTCTCACTTAAATAAGCAACAGGATTACCTTCTTGGCTCATAACAGCTCCTATTGCAGTGCCACTAGCATCACAATCTACTTGAAACACCTTATTAAAATTTGGAAGTGCTAAAACAGGTTGTTCTGTAACTTTTTATTTCAACAATTAAAAACTCTTTTCTGCCCCATTAGTCTACTTAAACTCTTTTCTATCCCCTCTCATTGTTTCAGTCAAGGGTCCACAAATACTGCTAAAATTTTTGATAAACTTTTTGTAAAAGCTAGCCAAACCATGAAAAGATGTTATCTCAGTAGCACTCCTTGGAGTAGGCCATTCAAGGATAGCCTGTACCTTCTCTGGGTCTATTTTTAGACCTTCTACTGAAACTACAAATCCCAAATACACTATTTCTTTCTTCACAAAACTGCACTTCAAATTAATCAACAATTTCTCATCTCTCAACTTCTCAAACACCATACGAATATACATCATATGTTCCTCTAATGTCTTGCTAAAAATAAAAATATCATCTAGGTAAACAATGACAAACTTACCCATAAATTTTTTCAGAACCTCGTTCATGAGCCGCATGAAAGTGCTCAGTGCATTGGTTAGCCCAAAAGGAATGACTAACCACTCATACAATCCTTCCTTTGTCTTGAAGGCAATCTTCCATTCATCTCCTTCTCTAATCTGAATCTGGTGATATCCACTCTTTAGATCTATCTTTGAGAAATACACAGCTCCACTCAAATAGTCTATAATATCATCCATTCGTGGCAATGGAAACCTATACTTGATTATGATCTTGTTTATTGCTCTGGAATTTGTACACATCCTCCACTCTCCATTCTTCTTTGGTGTTAATACTGCTGGTACAGCACATAGACTCAGGCTCTCTTGAATCAATCCCTTCTGTAACAACTCATGTACTTGTCTGTTCAACTCTTCACTTTCTACTGGTGTCATTCTGTGTGCTGCCTTGTTTGGCAAACTGGCTCCTGGAATCAAATCCATCTAATGACTGATCTTCCTTACCGGTGGTAATCCATCAGGTACATTATCAGATACAATATCTTGAAACTCATTCAACAAATCTACAACCTCGATAGGTACATCCTCTACTTCTTCTTTACCAACTTTTGGAATTAAAGCAAAACACACATGCTCATGCCTCATACCATCTAGGAATTTTCTTTCATCAACAAATGTTATTCTATACTTACCACGTACCTTTTCTTCAGTCTCCTTCAATGGCTTTAGCTTATGTCCCACTCCATTCTTTGTCAGGGAATAGGTATTCGCATGAACATCGTGTACAGCACATCTATCAAACCATCATGGTCTACCCAACAACATATGATATGCATCCATAAAGATGATATCACATAGTACCTCATCTTGGTACCCGCCGATCTTGAACTTTACCAGGCACTAATCACTGACCATGACCTTGTGGTCATCCTGCACCCAGGCAATCCGATATGGATGTGGGTGTTTCTATCTCTTGAGCTTCAACTTTGTCACCATCTCTTCTGACACTAAATTGTCAGTGCTTCCACTATCGATAATCACATCACAACATTTACCCTCACACTTGCATCTAGTGCGAAATAGGCTCCTCCTTTGTTCAGGTTCATTCTCACCACTCAGCAAGACTCTTCTGTTAATTAGCATTTCTCCTCTTTCAGCATCTTTAGAATTTGATGATCTAGCATCTTCATCTACATGTGCAACTCTGGCCTAGCTTTCATTTCTCCTGTCTATTCTTCCTTGGTGCGTAGGACATTCAAATACCCTATGACCTTCTTCTCCACAGTGAAAATATGTTCTACGGAAGCCTCCTCTTCCAAATCCTTGTCCTCTTCCTCTTCCTCTCTGATCTCTATTACTCTGATCCTAGAAATGATTGGAATTATTTCCTCTCTGATTTTGACTACTACTGGCCTCATCCTTCTTTTTTGGATCTTCATTTCGGCCACCATATGACCGTCCACCAGATCTTCCACCACGGCCTCTTCCATTTTGTCTGCTCTCAAACTTCTTATTCAGCTTTACCTCTACTTTTAGGGCAAACTGGTATGCCTCCTCAATACTGTTCATTCAAACCAAATTTAACTCCTCTCGAATGCTTGGCCTTAACCCATTAAGGTATCGGGCAACTTTCTCTTTATCAGCTTCTGCATGGTCTGTTCTGATGAGGAGTCGATAGAACTCTTCTGTATACTCCTGAACAGATCTTCCTGCTTGCTTCAAACTTTGCATTTTCTTTAGTAGGTCAAGCTCATAATCAACAGGAATGAATTCTCACTTTAATTTATCCACCATCCGATCCCATCTTATGATTTTATCTTTCCGTCTTCTATTTCGCTCCAATTGAATTTCTTGCCACCAGATCTTTGCATGACCTTTCAATCTGGCCTTCGCAAATTTGACCCTATCAAGATCCTCAACATCTTCATACTCAAAATATTCCTCACATTCATTGATCCAGTCGATCAATTCCTCTGGGTTAAGATTTCCACAAAATGTAGGAACCTCAATCTTAGGTCTTTTCCCAATCTTGGAAATCACCCGAAAAAGTCTTTCTTCCTCCTGGTTCACACTTTCAGCTTCTCCTTCTTGATATTCTTCTTCGGCTTCATCCTCGCTTTCATCTCTGACATTAAGATTCATTCCTCTATGAATCTTTTCTTGCAATGCTCGCACTTATCTCTGCAGCTCTCTAACATCAGGTGTCACAGCACCAGCTCTTCCGCCATGTTCTCTTCGTGGATGTATTTTTGCGATGTACATTGAAACCCTAACCACGGTCCTGGTGCAAACTGCCTCACAGTCGGCAATCTATTTACACATTCAAGAAATTTGGCTCTGATACCACTTGATGAAGGGTGCTCCCCTTAATACCACAAACACTTAACAGAAATAGAGAAACAACAACAATAATATGCAAGAACAGAAAATTAGCTTCTTATTATCTCCACAAATGTGGAATTACAAACTTTCTGAATTACAATATGCAAAGCCACATGGGAATTCCCTTACAATATTCTATAGGACAAAGTCTCGAATCAATACCCAGAACTGCCCTAGACAACACTACGACCCTTCTTCATATAGGCAATTTCCACCGCCTGAGAAGGTTCTAGAAATTTAGCCTTTAGGGCCGACCAGACTTAGAATTATTTTATTTTATAATTTATTACATCAAAGTTGGCTCAAAATGAGTTTAGAAACTCAAACAAAAATTTTGAAGAAAATTATTTTTCGCCATTTCAGGTGACCCAACTTCCGAAGACCATAAGTCATCACCCATTGACCTGATTGGCTATTATAACCCCATTCTAGAAATGCCACGAAGCACTCTATAGACTTGACCCACGCAAAGTGTCCATCACCCAAATCTTTGACCTCATTTGGGGCATCTAAAGCCTTCAAAACTGAGTTCAAAGTTTCTGTACCCTGCTGCCAATACCAAAAATCTTTAATATCTTCAAAACTAGACCTCATCTAGCCATGAAACTTTGCTGGTAGGCTAATATGACTGAGATGAACCTCCACATGTAAAATTAGAACATTCTGAGATCGTAAGACCAACTTACTAAAAATAGCAAGTTTCCATAAATAGCAACTATGCACAAGATAGCCCTTATTGAATACAAAAATAGAAATATTTTTGGGTGATGCAAGATTGCTCTTACACCCAGGATGCTCCTGCATCAGACACCTAGGGTAATTTGAGAAGTGACCCTATCACGACTCAGGTGGGCTAAGGAAAACTAAGACGGTTAACCTCCTCCTTTGTTAGCCATGATGAATCTTCAATAGGTCATCATTTCCATTTGACTAAATACTCTTCATATGTCCTGTTCCTTGTGCTTCTGCCAACATGACTGTCCAGTATGTCTTCAATCTCCTTGATATCTGAACTGGTTGCTGGAATACTCCACTGTGCTGCTGCAACCTCATCTTCAACACCTCCTTCGTGATGCTCTGTCAAATCTAAAATGTTAAACACTAGTGAAATATTCAGCTCACTAGGCAATTCTACCTCATATGCATTTCCTGAATCATGCTTCTTCAATATCTTAAATGGTCCAAACTTCTTCATTTTCAGCTTGTTATATGTACCAACCGGAAATCACTCCTTCCGCAAATGAACCATGACTTCATCTCCAACCTGAAATTCCTTATGCCTCCTTTTCTCATCAGCCTTAGCCTTATACTGCGCATTCATCTTGGTAATATGCTTCCTCACCTCCTCATGGATGTTCTTCAAGTGTTCTACAAAATCTTCAGCTTCAGCACTACTTATTTCTCCTTTATCTATCTTTCTCAATTCAGATGCATTTCTTGGACTACTTTCATATACAATCTGGAATGGTGATTTACCAATGCTCCTATTGATAGAATTGTTGTATGCAAATTCTTCTTGTGGTAAAATCAAATCCCATCCTGTTGGCTTATCTCCAACCAAACATCTGAACAGATTTCTCAAACTTCTATTCACCACTTTTGTCTGTCCATCAGTCTATGGATGATGTGATGAACTGAACTTCAAATCTGTCTTCAACTTCTTCCACAATGTCCACGAAAAATATCCAACAAACTTAGTATCTCGATCTGAAACTATGGTCTTTGAAAAACCATGTAGTCTCACCACTTCTCTGAAAAACAACTCTGCTACATGAACAACATCATTAGTCTTCTTGCAGGGAATGAAATGTGTCATCTTTAAAAATCTGTCAACCACCACAAAAATTGAATCATGTCCCCGCTGAGTTCTCGGTAAACCAAGAACAAAATCCATACTGATATCCTCCCAAGGCTTCTCTGGTATAGGTAATGGCTGATACAACCCTGTATTCTGCTTCACTCCTTTCACCATCTAACATACTCTACAACTCTGTACAAACTTCTTCACATCTTGCTGCAATTGTGGCCAATAATAATTCTCACCAACCAAAGCAAGGGTTTTATCACGCCAAAATGTCCAGCCAATCCTCCACTCTGCTTCTCCTTGATGAGATTTTCCCTCATAGAACTTCATGGAATGCACAACTGACTCCCTCTAAATAGCATATCATCTTGGATGATAAAATCTAGCCATTTCATCCTGTCTAGAGTAACAGGTTCTGTACAAGCTTTCCAAGCTTCACCAAAATCAAGATCTTCTAGATATAAATTCTTGAGTTCCTTGAACCCAACCACCTCAATCTGCATCTCTGTTAGCAATAGTTGCCTTCTACTAAGAGCTTCTGCAACCCTGTTAGACTTTCCACTTCTATGTTTCAAAACAAATGTATAACTCTGCAAAACCTCAACCAATTTCAAATGCCTTTGATTCAACTTTTCTTGACTATTCAAATATTGCAAAGCTTGATGATCAGTATACAAAACAAACTCCTTAGGAAGCAGATAATGTCTCCACTTCTTTAATGCCTGAACTATAGCATAAAACTCTTGATCATAGACAGAATATTTTCTCTTGACATCATTTAACTTCTCAATTAAATAAGCAACAGGTTTACCTTCTTGGCTCATAACAACTCCTATTGCAGTGCCACTAGGATCACAATCTCCTTGAAACACCTTATTAAAATCTGGAAGTGCTAAAACAGGTTGTTCTGTAACTTTTTATTTCAATAATTGAAAACTTTTTTCTGCCCCATTAGTCCACTTAAACTCTTTTCTATCCCCTCTCATTGTTTCAGTCAAGGGTCCACAAATACTGCTAAAGTTTTTGATAAAATTTCTGTAAAAGCTAGCCAAACCATAAAAAGATCTTACCTCAATAGCACTCCTTGGAGTAGGCCATTCAAGGATAGCTTGTACCTTCTCTGGGTCTATTTTTAGACTTTCTACTGAAACTACAAATCTCAAATACACTAACTCTTTCTTCATAAAACTGCACTTCTTCAAATTAATCAACAATTTCTCATCTCTCAACTTCTCAAACACCATACGAATATGCATCATATGTTCCTGTAATGTCTTGCTAAAAATAAAAATATCATCTACGTAAACAATGACAAACTTACCCAGAAATTCTTTCAGAACCTCATTCATGAGCCGCATAAAAGTGCTCGATGCATTGGTTAGCCCAAAAGGCATGACTAACCACTCATACAATCGTTCCTTTGTCTTGAAGGCAGTCTTCCATTCATCTCCTTCTCTAATCCGAATCTAGTGATATCCACTTTTCAGATCTATCTTTGAGAAATACACAGCTCCACTCAAACAGTCCATAATATCATCCATTCGTGGCAATGGAAACTTATACTTGATTGTGATCTTGTTTATTGCTCTGGAATCTGTACACATCCTCCACTCTCCATTTTTCTTTGGTGCTAATACTGCTGGTACAGCACATGGACTTAGGCTCTCCCGAATCAATCCCTTCTGTAACAACTCATGTACTTGTCTGTTCAACTCTTCACTTTCTGCTGGTGTCATTTTGTGTGCTACCTTGTTTGGCAAACTGGCTCTTGGAATCAAATCCATCTGATTACTGATCTTCCTTACCCATGGTAATCTATCAGGTACATTATCAGATAAAATATCTTGAAACTCATTCAACAAATCTACAACCTCTACAGGTACATCTTCCACTTCTTCTTTACCAACTTTTGGAATTAAAGCAAAACACACATGTTCATGCCTCATACCATCTAGGAATTTTCTTCCATCAACAAATGTTATTCTATCATTACCACATACCTTTTCTTCGGTCTCCTTCAATGGCTTTAACTTATGTCGCACTCCATCCTTTGTCAGGGAATAGGTATTCGCATGACCATCATGTACAACACATCTATCAAACTGTCATGGTCTACCCAACAACATATGATATGAATCCATAAAGATGATATCACATAGTACCTCATCTTGGTACCCACCGATCTTGAACTTTACCAGACACTGTTCACTAACCATGACCTTGTGGTCATCCTGTACCTAGGCAATCCGATATGGATGTGGGTGTTTCTATCTCTTGAACTTCAACTTTGTCACCATCTCTTCTGACACTAAATTGTCAGTGCTTCCACTGTCGATAATTACATCACAACATTTACCCTCACACTTGCATCTAGTGCGAAATAGGCTCCTCCTTTGTTCAGGTTCATTCTCACCACTCAGCAAGACTCTTCTGTTAATTAGCGTTTCTCCTCTTTCAGCATCTTTAGAATTTGATGATCTAGCATCTTCATCTACATGTTTAACTCTGGCCTAGCTTTCATTTCTCCTGTCTATTCTACCTTGGTGCTGAGGACATTCAAATGCCCTATGACCTTCTTCTCCACAGTGAAAACATGTTCCACAGAAGCCTCCTCTTCCAGATCCTTGTCCTCTTTCTCTTCCTCTCTGATCTCTATTACTCTGATCCTAGAAATGATTGGAATTATTTCTTCTCTGATTCTGACTGCTACTGACCTCATCTTTCTTTTTCGGATCTTCATTTCGGCCACCATATGACCGTCCACCAGATCTTCCACCACGGCCTCTTCCATTTTGTCTGCTCTCAAACTTCTTATTCAGCTTTTCCTCTACTTTTAGGGCAAACTGGTATGCCTCCTCAATACTGTTCATTCGAACTAGATTCAACTCCTCCTAAATGCTTGGCCTTAACCTATTAAGGTATCAGGCAACTTTCTCTTTATTAGCTTCTGCATGGCCTGTTCTGATGAGGAGTCGATAGAACTCCTCTATATACTCTTGAACAGATCTTCTTGCTTGCTTCAAACTTTGCATTTTCTTTAGTAGGTCAAGCTCATAATCAATAGGAATAAACTGTCGCTTCAATTTATCCACCATCCAATCCCATCTTGCGATTTTATCTTTTCGTCTTCTATTTCGCTCCAATTGAATTTCTTACCACCAGATCTTCGCATGACCTTTCAATCTGGCCTTCACAAATTTGACCCTATCAGGATCCTCAACATCTTCGTACTCAAAATATTCCTCACATTCATTGATCCAGTCAATCAATTCCTCTGGGTTAAGATTTTCACAAAATGTAGGAACCTCAATCTTAGGTCTTTTCCCAATCTTGGAAATCGCCCGAAAAAGTCTTTCTTCCTCCTGGTTCACAATTTCAGCTTCTCCTTCTTGATATTCTTCTTCGAATTCATCCTCACTTTCATCTCTGACATTAAGATTCATTTCTCTGTGAATCTCTTCTTGCAATGCTCGCACTTATCTCTGTAGCTCTCTAACCTCAGGTGTCACAGCACCAGCTCTTCCGCCACGTTCTCTTCGTGGAGGCATTTTCACGATGCGCGCTGAAACCCTAACCACGGTCTTGGTGCAAACTGCCTCACAGTCGGTGATCTATTTATACACTCAAGAAATCTAGCTCTGATACCACTTGATGAAGGGTGCTCCCCTTAATACCACAAACACTTAACAGAAATAGAGAAACAACAACAATAATATGCAAGAACAGAAAATTGGCTTCTTATTATCTCCACAAATGTGGAATTACAAACTTTCTGAATTACAATATGCAAAGCCACATGGGCATTCCCTTACAATATTCTATAGGACAAAGCCTCGAATCAATACCCAAATCTACTACCTAGAACTGCCCTAGACAACACTACGGGCCTTCTTCATATAGGCAATTTCCACCGCCCGAGAAGGTTCTAGAAATTTAGCCCTTAGGGCCGACCAAATTTAGAATTATTTTATTTTACAATTTATTACATCAAAGTCAGCTCAAAATGAGTTTTGAAACCCAAACAGAAATTTTGAAAAAAATTATTTTCTGCCATTTTAGATGACCCAACTTCCGAAGACCATAAATCATCACCCGTTGACCCGATTGGCTATTATAACCCCATTTTAGAAATGCCACGAAGTGCTCTACAGGCTTGACCCATGCACAGGGCTCATCACCCAAATTTTTGACCTCATCTGGGGCCTCTAAAGCTTTCAAAATTGAGTTCGAAGTTTCTGTACCCTACTGCCAATACCGAAAATCTTCAATATCTTCAAAACTAGACCTGATCTAGCCATGAAACTTTACTGGCAGGCTGATATGACTGAGATGAACCTCCACATGTAAAATTAGAACATTTCGAGATCGTAAGACCAACTTACTAAAAATAGCAAGTTTCCATAAATAGCAACTATGCACAAGATAGCCCTTATTGAATACAAAAACAAAAATATTTTTGGGTGATGCAAGATTCCTCTTACACCCAAGATGCTCCTGCATCACCATTTATTGACATCCTTTTGATAGTCACTTCTCAAGAATTTTGGATGCATTTTTTTCTTTCGTTCTTACTATTCCTTCACATGACTGATCATCTTTTGTGCTCACTATCATGAGGAACTCTATCACACTCTAAAAGTGCCATTCCAACTTCATCAACATTGTCTTTTCCATTTGCAGTGTATACCACTACTTTTGATGCATGTTGAATGCCCTCCCATTTAGCTAGTGTCTCCTCTAATAGTCATCTTTGAATTTTGGCCTTTTCTCTCTACTTTTGTAGACAATGCCATTCTCTTCCTTATCATCTATGTCTACTCTTTGCTTTGACATACATTCTTGGACGTTACTTTGAATGTGATAGATCATGTGTTCTACATAGTATCATTGCCTACTCTTCTCTTTTGTAGTGACTGCCACTATTCTTCACAAGAGTGCTTTTGTCACTTACCATGACTACCAGAGATCTAAGAATTCAAAACTCTTGGAAACCCTCAAAATAGTAGAGATTTTATTTTCTCAAAACAAAAGATGTATCTCCTTGTGAACCTCAAAACCATGAATAATCCCTTGAAGACAACAGATGCAATATCTTAAAGAAAAGCATAACACTAAATAACTGATGCCTCTATCAGAAGTGTGAATATATGTTTCAACATAGTGAATGCAAGATCATTGATGGGAGAAGTAATAAATCATTAGACCATACATTGTTAGTTAAATATCCATTCTAGACGCACACAACATGAAGTCATGACGGTAAAACCCTTTTTCCAAATGCATAGCCTCTCTTATTATCTTTTCTTTATCCCTGTAAGTCAGTGGTATTTACTAAAATTTCTCTTTGCCTTTATGAAATGAAATGATTATAGTGGTATTTTTATGCTGATCTTTTAAAGGATTATAGTGGTATTTTTATATTGTTTCTATTTTCCATTATTGTAATGACATATTCTCATCTTTTTAACCATTTTGTTTATATTAAGCCACTCTTTCAAGTAACCATTAGAGCTATTTCATATGCACAAGTAATGAACGTGCATATTTGTATAAGCACTACTAGGAGCTTACCCTGCAACACATGTACTATTGTGAAATATCATCACAAGTCCATTTGTTGCAGGGTCGAGCTCCTAGTAATGCTTGGTCGATAAATCTATATGTTTTTCACCTGTGCATATACCTCCCTTAATTGACTCTTATATGCACATGTAGTATTGTGAACATGCAGGTTTTCTATAATCGTAATGATTTTTCTTATTTCTTATCTTTTGTCCCTTTTTTATTTGCTATGTCTGTACTTGGTGATAGCATTTTGAACATTGTTGACATACTTAAATGGAATACACAATACCAAATGATGAATGCTCAATTATTGTAATGGAAAAGCATCAAAACCATCCATTTCTAAACTTTGATTTGGTATGATAAATGTCCCTTTGCGTTGAGAAAATTATAGTTGAGAAAATGGTTGTTCAGTAATGATTTGTATTTGCAGGTTGCAAACAAATCATCCTTCTTCCACCAACAAGTCATTCCATTCAAGAAAGACCATGTCTGACGATATCAACGTACACAAAAATAGGGAGACAATTGCTAGACTGTGGTCTAACTTAAAAAGAAAAGGTGATGGAAAATGTTATTGTCCTTGCAAAATTTGTAAAGGCTTAAAGATTCGAAGATATCTAATCAAAACAGTTGAGGAACATTATAGGCAGCATGGTCACATTGAAAGGGGAAATGAATTTCATCCATTGGTATGTATTTTAATAATTTATAAAATAAATAAAACATGATTTGATGATGACATCATGGTCATGGTTAATATAAGGTCATCATTTTCATATAGGTCAACCTCCCTGGGTTTCATGTTATGGACCATGAAAATCTGGAGAATGTGGATTTCCAAATGAGGGAACATGGAGGTGTGAATATAGAAGTAGAAGGTAGTGATCCCATGGAAGAAGACCACGATGATCAAGATGATCATGATGTTGACGTAGACCTTGATGTACCTATACTTGAGAAGGCACACGAGCCCCTATATGAAGGCTCCCAAACAACTCTTCTTGTTGTTGTATTGTTGTTGGTGAACTTGAAGGTTATGAATGGTTTATCCAATGTAGCAATAACACGTATGTTAAGGTATGTCATCTTTTTTCATTATTTTAGTCATAATTCCCTTACAATTAACATTGGGTGAATCGTGTAGCAATTAATATTCTTTAAATTAACAAATTATATTGTTGGTCGTAGGTTGATAGGTGAGTGTTTGTTACCACCATCGAACATTCTACCTCGCTCATACCGAGAATTATCTTCCATTATGAAAGATATTAGAATGGAGTATCAAACAATACATGCATGTCCGAATGATCATATTATATATCATAAACAACATGAATTTGCAACAGAATGCCCTGTTTGTCATATTAGTAGATATCGATCAGATCAAATAACAAAAAAGGTGCTTCGCAAGGTTCTTTGGTTTATTCTCATTATTCCACGTCTGCAACGATTATTCAGGTGCAATAGCTTGGCACAATTTATGGATTACCATGCACGCAATATAAGTTGAGATGACATTATGCAAATGCCTGCGGATGGTTTAGCATTTAAGAAAATAGAGAAAAAATGGCCACACTTTAAAGAAGAACCTCGTAATCTCAAGCTTTCATTGGTAGCGAACGGTGTCAATCCGTTTGGAGAGATGAGATCTACTTACTCGGTGTGGCCTATTTTTGTTATCAACAATAACATTCCTCCTTGGATGTCCATAAAGAGGGAGCACATAATGTTGGCACTGATTATTCTAGGTATTTTTTCATTTAATAGTCATCTAAATTAATTTATTATAAATAATCCATCAAAATGGTCATAATAATTATGTAATGTTTTTGTTCATTCAACTAGGTAAGTACCAAGTTAAAGATATCAATGTATATATTGAGCCTTTTATCGACGAGTTGATGGTGTTATAGAATGGGGTCACTATGTATGACATCTCTAGACCAATAAGACAAAGATAATTTTAATTCCATGCAATGCTTGTATGGACAATATAGGATGCCCCTAGGCTAACACATTTTTGTGGTATGTTCTCTTCTTAATACCTCTTTTTTGGTATGTTATAGTGCTAACACAAAGTTAACATATTTAATCCAATTATACATGATTTTGTAGGTCTTCAGAAAAAGGGAAAATTTGCATGTCCAGTTTGTGGTCCAAAAATAAAATCTCGTCATTCAAAAAGTTTAGAAAAGAAGGTGTTCAATGAGAATAGACAATTTCTCCACCGAAACCATAAGTACCGAATTATCGAAAAACATCTTTTCAATGGGAAAAAAGAGACTACATCAAAGCCACGGAGAATGACACCTCACCTATGGAAGTTGAAATACAATAAAATAAATCATCGAGGTAATGTCATTCCATCTGATGGTTTTTATTTGAAATTTATATTTTGATATTGTGTTTTGTTTACTGATGATGTAATTGATGCTCGTGAAGGTCATCAAGGCATTAATGACCAACTTCCAAAAGGACTAAAAATTTATCCTACGCAATTTAGTAGGTTGCCATACTATGAGAAACTCTCAATCGTGCATTTGTTTGATCCTATGCATATTGGAAAGAATGTAACATAGACATTATAAAAAAATTTGGATGGAAGACGTGACAAAGATAAAATTGTCAAAATTTGTAGTGACATTGAAGATTCCAACCATGCAATGAAAAATATCATTCAATCAAATAACAATGGAGAGCATATTGATGCAAGTGCCCTTAGTTGGTTATTGTTGGAGTAGCAGAGCAATGCTATAAAAGAAGTCATAAAAAAAATACGATTTCCCACAGAGTTTGCTGCAAACATAAATGATCTCATATCAAAGAAAGATGAATTTAGGCTAGGGATGAAAACACACGATTGACATATATTTATTAAGGTAATTCATGTTATTTTGTATTTACTATATATTTGTATACTGCATGTAGTTTTCATTGCATTCTTTTATAAAACATTGATAAGATCATTTTACAAATATTGCAGTATGTTCTACCTCTATCTCTCCCACACCACTTCACCAACAGTGTTAAATAAGTTATATATGATCTTGGAAAATACATGAGGTGGTTGTCATCAAAAGAAATCAATAAAGAAGATATAAAATATTGGAAGAGAAATATTCCTCTTATGTGTGAAATGCAAAAGTGTCTCCCTTTAACTTTTTTCAATGCACAAGAACACTACCTCATACATCAAGTTGAGGAAATTGAATTGTGTGGACCTGTACCAACTAGGTCAATGTGGATGGTTGAGAGGCACTTGAAATTTTTGAAAGGCTTGGTTCAACAGAGAGCACATCCCGAGGGTTCTATGGTGGAGGGATATATGGTATACCAAACCATGGTGTACATTAGTGAATATCTTCCTAAGTTTGTAGCAAAGATCCATGTAGATCGTATTTGGGATCTCAACTCCATTAACAAATTTGAAGGGGAGTACTTGATGGGAAAAGGTAGATTGAGGAAAGTGAGAGGTAAATATAAGATGTTATTGTAGTTAATTAATTCTTATAAATCTTCAATATAAGTTATTTATAATTGGTGTATTTTTTTTATATAGTTGGTCGAGAGTGGGATGCAATACATTTGTATATTATGAACAATTTTGATTGGATGACAGTATGGATTGAACGATGTCAAAAAAATGGTTGCTCATTAACATGGGAAGGTCTTGCTTCATTGGTTAGAGAAGCTCATCATAATGGAGATTCCAATGTTACGCCAATGGTAATTGATCTAGCATATGGTTTAAGAGGTAGAGAGGTACATACAAATTTATTAATGATCATGACTCGTATGTTTCGTATCAATTCATGATGCAAATAATTTTCACCCGCTTGAAAATTTTCAAGTCAAGCACCACAAATCTATGTACTATCATGGCCACAAATTTCGCATAAAAAAGTTGGATGACATGAAGAAAACTTGTGATTCTAGGATAACTGCAATTTTTGAGGTCACTAATATATCATCAAGAAACAACATACATCCTCAACAATCTCAAAATTGATACTATGGCATCTTGGATGATATAATTGAGTGCGACTTTAACTCCTTCAAAGTAGTTCTATTCGTCATCAAATAGTACAGGCTACAACTGAATAAAAATGATCCAGATAGAACTATTATTCAACATGATAATAGATTTACAATGATTAATACAAGATCATTTGAATCAGTTGGAGATGAGCCCTATGTTCTTCCAAGCCAATGTGAGCAAGTGTTTTACTCAGAGGTTCCACATAAACATGGTTGATCATTTGTTGTTAGACATGATCCAAGAGGAAGGCCAATAAAGTATAATGTTATGGAAGAAGAAGATATTGAAGATGATGAAGAAGTAGATGATGAAGATCAAGATGATGGTGGTGATGATGATGATGATGATGATGATGTTGATGGTGATGGTGATGGTGATGGTGATGGTGATGATGATGATGATGATGATGGTGATGGTGATGGTGATGGTGATGATGGTGATGATGATGGTGATGATGGTGATGATGATAGTGGTGATGATGATGATGAGATGGATGAAGAAGATGATCAATGACATGATTGAAATGTACAAGGTATATAAGTGATTTAAGTATTTATATATATTTAGATTGATTAGTATATATGTTTAATATTGATTTATTGATTTCAATTCTAATGATTACAACATATGTGATTTATAATTACCAATATTTTGCTTACGATGCTCAATTAATTACTATCGATACATGTATATATTATGTTTGATTATCACCCTTTTTGCAAACAGGCAATTGACTACAGAGATTGTCACCCCTTCTGTTGATGATCTTGCATTCCATATATAAGGTAAATTTATTCATGTTTACGATGTTGCATATTGTTCATGTTGTCTTCTAAGTTATTTGTAGCATACGTATCATGTAATTTTTAGCTAACTTAAGATAAATGATTAACATATGCATGAAATTTAACCCCTTTGGCATGGATCGTGCACAGTGACATGGATCACCAGGTATAAGTCAATAAATAGACATAATTTTCTTATATTCTTCTTATTTATCACTGAGCACGTATGTTATAAATAGACATATTATATAATCATATATTGTATATATAGACAAAGAAGAGTTGTATAGACATAATTATATAATCACTTTCAACTTAGTACATTTTATATCTCCCATGTATAGACAAAGAAGAACCATACGTATGGGTCACGACTTGATTATTCTATATATATTATTTAAATATTATCAAAATTCTATTTGAAGCGGGGATGTGACAATATCTCATTTGATGGATTGCAGGACCCACCAAATAGGTACTTGTCAGATCTATCTACATCGAATGAGGAAAATGAGGGAATGGTAGATGAAAGTTCTACATGTAGTATGGCTAAAATGGGGAGACCAACTAGAGGTCAAAAGATTAGAAAAAAATTCAATAAACGCATGCAATTTTTCCTTGCTAAAGGGGGGTCATGTTCTTATGACGATGAGACCAAAGGTGACATCAATGTGCCCTTTCGGTACACACATATTGAGAAAGAATGGGTACCCAATGAGCTACCTCCAATTAACATTGATTTTTGTGTTTATGAGAGGATATATCGCATAGCTCCATCCTCATTACATGGTTTGGGCCTATTTTCCATTGATGGGATAAAGGTATGTTACAACAAAGTTGTTGAATTGTTCAAGTATGTCGGTCTGTGTTACAATTACAATGATTAGATGCGGATTGTTCAATATAAAAAAAGTATGCATAGGTATGCACTATCAGCAAATTATATGCAATGAAAAGAAAATGATCAAAGTAAAAGATTTGCAATGTACAATGATGGGAGACCAAAAGCAACAGGTAATATTGCGGGTTTTATAAATAGTACGCAACCTTCCTCAACTAATAAGCAACCCAATTGCATATTTGAGGCGCATGAGGGGAATCAAGTTTTTGTATGTGTGATAAAATCAATAAGTGAAAGGGAAGAACTACTAATAGATTACCATTTAAATCGCATAGATACAAACAAAGTTACTATCATGAGGGTGGTAAGTACTATATACCATTTTATTAATAAGTTTTTTTTGCTAAGTCTATTACTTTTAGTTCACTGAAGTTTTTATATTTAATCTTTGTCATAGGACGATATGGATCCCCCACATGATAGAGGCCATGAGGATGCTCCTCCCACTCATTATTCAGCAATGGTAAGCCTTATTGAAATTGTATAAATTAGATAGTTGAAAAATGTTATATTATTACATTATTCTATTTAGGGTTTTGGAGTTTTTATGATAGTTTTACTGATATTCATGTCACAATTTGATGTTTAGGGTAGGGGAAAAGCACCTATAGCAATAGAGGCAATAGCTACCCCTTCTGATGATGATATCATAGAAACACCTAATATAATAATTATGTTGAGGAAAAAACTAAAAAAATTAATTTAGAAATTATGAGCATTTTGGATGAAGCAAATCCAACCGAGATGTTGAAGTTGAGGCTATCTGAATTGATGGCGCAAGCACATCGTTATGAAGTAAGCATTAATGATTTAGTTATTACAAAAGTTCAATAAAGGTTTATATTTTATACTCTTTTATGTTGTGAAGTAAAATATGTAATATGTGTTCTTGTTACAGGATGTTTTGGAAACTCAAGTACCTGGTCAAGGACAACGCAGTGAGGCCGATAGTAGCAAAGCTCTGGTTGCCTCAGGTAAAATAATCCTTTAGTTGACAAGTTACAAGAAATGTTTTCTTTGGAACATTCAAAAACTTCTTAAGTTAACTCTTACTTTTATTATTTTAGAATGTCTTTGCTAACAATGTATTGTTCAGGTCATCAAGTGCAGGTGACTCCTCCTAGGAGGTCAATGGACATCCATTAGAGATTTTCAAGTGCAATTTCAGCAACAAGGAGCATGAAAACATTGACGCCTTCACGGTCTATGCTTGGTAAATCCTTGTTTTTCTATATTTGGTTTTGTGTTAATTATGATTTGATAATTTGTACTTTAATCTTGGGTGCATCACATAGTGGATTAATTTTGTGGAGTAGGAGATACATCGGTGCAGTCTACTATGCCAGATACCAATCAAAGTACATGTATTGGTGATAATTCACCATCATTTCCTGGATCTACTCATCTTTCTAGCACAGGAGTTATGCAGACGTCATTGTTGATTGACAATAATAAATTGATGCCTTTAAAATGTCCTAAGCTTCCAAGTACTTTAAAATTATTATTTTTTATATTGGAATATGCATTTACCTATTCATAAAAAGTTTTGGATTGATTATCCCATGATATTTTTTACAGGAAATGATTCATTTTATAAGACGCTTTATGACCTGACACTAAAGATAATCAGGCCCACCATACGTACAAGGTGGAACATCATAAGTGAACTAACCCTATCCCACTATTTTTATTTTCATATCATTAATTGGTACAGTATTTTTCCTTTCATTCGGGTCTTTTCTTTTACCATATTCAAGGTACACAACTTTAGTTAATTTTTCTATCTAACAATTTTGTGTTTTTTATTAAAAGGTGGAACTTGCAAGACAAAAAATTAAAAGATTAGCTCATTAAAGATTTAGAGCATGAGTTTGGTAGTAATCTTTTTGAGGAGAAGAAAAATTTAGAAAAAGCTTGCAAACATCTTAAGACTGTGAGGGACTCATATAGAAAGAGTCTCATCCAGAACCCAAAGTATGAGCATCCTCCCTTTATTCCAGTGAGGGATTGGAATGAGTTCATTTTGGATGCAAAGGAGAAAGGGGATGCTCAAAGAGGAATTACACCACCAAATGAGAGAAGAAGGTATGCAATAGTATTAACTATTAGTACAATGTAATAATGCACTAATTAGTGATCTTTATATCTATATCATCTAACATATTTCAAACTTTTCATAGGTTGTAGGACACATCAAAGGCAACAAAGGCCAGGCTGCAAAAGATTGGGCAGCACAGACTTGGCTCTGGTGGATATTCCAAAATTAAAGCATGAATTGTAAGTAGTAGTAAATGAATTGTAGAGAAAAATTATTTATAAAATGCAAATAATTTTGTTTAATCAAAAAATGCAAGGTTCTGAATTTAATTTAGAGGCCACGACAGAACACAAAAAAATTGCCTTCAAGGAAGTCTATCAAGTCGTCGTTGAACGCATACGCCAAGCTTCTACTGGCCCAACCAAAGGGTCTCCCACATCATGTGAATAGGTAAATATGCCAAAAAATATATTAGAAATTGAATACTTGAGCAACAATCTATTTGATAATAATGTGCATGACATTGCAATGCAGCCTCTTAATCGTAACACAGATCATACGCCGCATGATGAAGTCCCTTATGTGCATCGTAGTGTCGATGGAGGTGCTCATTTTCTATTTAAAGTTAATTATGTAATTATTAATAAAATTTAACATCTTAAATTGAACTTGGTGTAACCTTTTTTGTGTATATTTTAGAGGATACAGAATGTCATGTTGAACGAGTGCCAGAGGATGTTCAGAGTGATCACCATGTAGATCATGTCGCATGTTCAGGTAAATAAAATCTATGTTTTGCTCTTTTAAATTAATTATGTGTGAATTTAACTCATGACGTAGTTGTTATTGCAGCGGAACCCCCTTTGGCGTAGCGGCCTTCTGTTTGTTAGGAATAAGGTGTCTCAACCTTGGATAATTCCTATTCTTATTATTTGTTTTGTAAATGTATTTTTTGCAAATAATATAATTAAGTGTGAGTGTACATGTCTAGTTGGCATGTTGATGTGTCACTCCACTTGATGTGTCAGCATCTTGTGGGTAAGGAGATCATGACTGAAATGGTCATGACAGATTCCTATGACGCGTAAGAACTATCTAAAAAATGTGCTATGACAGGTGTAAGAGCATCTTATGACTTGGGCCTATTTGGGCACCCAAGAAGAAGTGGTTGGTGTGTGTAAGAGAATATGCCAAAAATAGGTTGGTATGACAGATTCTCTTACACTTCTCTTGTTACCGTTATTTTTGGTGGATTCTATGACAAGCTATCATAGTCTATTCTAGGGATGGATGCCTATTATTGGGATTGCATGTAACAACTATGTACATGTGGCTTTTTGCATGGGTCTAGGTGGTTGTGCCTATTTTTGGGTCCAGAGGAGTCTATATATATGATGCTACTCCTATGGGAGAGATATAATAGAAGTTTAAGTCTTGTTGGCTTTGTCTCTCATTTCCTGAAAGAACTTGCATTGCAAGTGTATTGTAATCTTTGTGTTGAAGATAATACATTGTGCAGGTTTTGGAGTGCTGGGTTTTTTACCGAAAGGTTTTCCCCAGGGTATATCATTGTGTCATTCTCTATTTTTCTGTATGCATTATATGTGGTTGCAATATTTTTGTTAAAGTAGTTAACGAATCTAAAATTGTAAGGATTTATAAGAATTTGCACAATACACTCCTATAGAGATTAGTGTAGGAAGCTGTTTCCGCACTTGAGTTTCATTACAAGTGGTATTAGAGCTTGATCAACTTTTGATCCTAGTTGTTGGGTAGGGTTTTTTGAGCTAATCTCAAGTTTGAGTGGGAGTTTTTTGCAGAGCATTCTGAATCTTATTTGCAGATTGAGATGGCAAGTTCATCATATGGAAAAATGGAGGTGGAGAAATTTAATGGCACTAATTTCGAGTTGTGGAAACTCAAGATGGAAGACATTTTGGAAGATCGTGACCTATGGGAAGCAACTTCAAGTGCTACAAGACCAACAACTATAGCTCAAGCAGATTGGGATATCAAAGACCGTAAAGCTAAGGGTCTCATAAGACTCTATTTAACCGATGCAGTCCTTCTGAATGTTCTAGATGAGAAAACCACAAATAGTTTGTGGGAAAGACTTGCGGCCGTGTATCAGGCCAAATCTCTGGTGAACAAGTTGTTCCTCAGGAAGAAGTTGTACTCTCTGCAAATGGAGGAAGGTGGATCCTTAACGGATCATTTAAATGCATTTAATCTGCTAGCTGCACAATTGACATCAGCTAGTGTCAAGTTAGAGGAGGAGGATCGTTGCTACACACTTTTGTGTTCTTTACCAGATTCATGGGACCATCTTGTGATGACTCTCAGAAGCACTTAAGTCACCTTCAAAATGGATGATGTGGTGTCTTCACTGCTATCAGAGGAGATGCGGAGAAAGGCTTCCGTTTCGAAAAAAGAAGCCCTTGTTGTTCGTGGGAGATCCACTGAAAGAGGGAAGAAAAATGACAATAAGTCTAACAATAAGGGTAGATCCAAATCCCGTGGGAAGTCAAAGACTTCTAATAAGTCCAAGGCAAAATGTTGGAACTGTGATAAATCTGGGCACTTCCGTAAAGACTACAAAGAGTCGAAGAAGAAGAAGAAAGGTTCAGATTCAACTTCAGAAAGATCTCAAGAAGATGGTGATATATTCATCGCAGCTTTGGCAGCCCATGCATCTGATGATGTGTGGTTGGTTGACTCGGGTGCATCTTTTCACATGACCTCTCATCGAAACTGGTTCTCAAAATATGAAGAGTTCGATGGTGGAAAGGTGTACTTGGGTGATGATTCTCACCTAAAGATAGTTGGATGCGGAAGGGTCACTATCAAATTTCCTGATGGACGAGTAAAGGGAATCAATGGAGTTATGCACATTCTGAGTTTGGCACGAAACCTATTATCTGTAAGTATGTTGAATGATGTAGGTGTGCAAGTTGTTTTTTCGAAAGAAGGATGCAAGATGATAAGGGGATCGATAGTGCTTGCAAGGGGTACTAGGAGAGGTACCTTATTTCAGCTAGATGCATGTATTCCTCTATGTAATAGTTCTTCATCCTCACCATCTAAACAAGTAGTGAAGAAGTCTGTGGCTATTGGTTCTGATGGTAGTGCAAACACTTTGGAAGGTAAGCTTTCTGTAGAAAAGACAATGTTGTGGCATATGAGATTTGGCCACATTGGTGAAAAGGGTCTCAGAACCCTGAAAAATAAAAATCTCGTTGAGGGGTTAAATGATTGCAATCTCGAGTTCGACTTCTACGAACACTGTGTCTATGGTAAACAAAATTGTGTTCAGTTTTACTCTAGTTCTCACAAATCTTCTGATGTTTTGGATCTTATTCATTCTAATGTATTTGGTTCTGTAAAAGTTCCTTCAATCTCCAAGTCTGTATTTTTTGTATCTTTCATAGATGATTATAGTAGAAGGATGTGGATTTATTTCCTTAAAAGTAAGACACAAGTCTTTAGTCGATTCAAGGAATTTAAAGCTCTTGTAGAGAATCAGACTAGTAAGAAGATTAAGTGTGTGAGAACTGACAATGGTGGTGAGTTTTGCTCAACAGAGTTTGAACAGTTCTGTAAAGAACAAGGTATCGAGAGGCATAAGACAACTCCTTATACCCCACAACAAAATGGAGTTGTAGAGAGAATGAACAGGACACTGATGGAGAAGGCTAGGAGTATGCTTAGTGGAGCTGGTTTAGAACAAAGGTTTTGGGCTGAAGCTATGGCCACTGCTTGCTATCTGGTTAACAAATCTCCTACATCAACCCTTGTTGGTAAGACACCCATGGAGGTGTGATCTGGTAAGAAGCCTTCAATTAGACATCTTCATATTTTTGGTTGTGAAGCTTATGCACATGTTCCAAAAGAGAAAAGATCTAATTTGGAAAACAAAGATGTTAAATGTATTTTCATCGGATACAGTGCTGGTGTGAAAGGATACAAGCTTTGGGATCCCGTGACTAGTAAGGTGTTGTACAGTAGAAATTTTATTTTCAGAGAGTTAACATCTTCTCCTATTGTGCTACAACCAGATGAAAAAGAAAAGGAAAAAGATGTTGTTCAGTTGCCTCCTACCCCTGAGAAGACTGAACAGAGAGACCATGTTGGGTCTAATGATGAGGAGAGCTCTAGCAACTCTGATAGTTCAGAAGAAGAGGAAGAACAACCTCAACCTTAGCCCTTGAGGAGATCCATGAGAGAAAGAAAGCAACCAGAAAGGTTTGGTTATTCTATGTTAGATTCCAGTTGTGCCTTTGCTTTCATTACTAACACTGATGAGCCTAGATCTGTGAAAGAGGCTTTGGGCATGGAAGATGCAGGTTTCTGGATTGAGGCTATGGATGATGAGATGGATTCATTGGAGAAAAAAAAAACTTGGGACCTTGTACCTTTGCCTAAAGGGAGAAAATCTGTTGGCTGTAAATGGGTGTTCAAGAAGAAATTCTGTGCAGATGGCAGTGTTGAAAGGTATAAAGCTAGATTGGTTGCAAAGGGGTATTCACAGGTAGAGGGAATAGATTATGGTGAAATATTCTCTCCTGTTGCAAAGTTGACATCCATTAGATTTTTGTTATCTCTTGCTGCATCATATGATTTAGAGATAGAACAGATGGATGTGAAGACAACTTTCCTTCATGGTGATTTGGAGGAAGAGATTTATATGTCACAGCCCGAGCACTACATTGTTAAAGGTAAAGAATCTTTAGTTTGCAGATTAAAGAAATCTCTATATGGTTTGAAGCAATCTCCTAGGATGTGGTAGCTTAAGTTTGATGCCTTTGTGTTGTCAATTGGATTTGTAAGATCAAAATCAGATCATTGTATTTATTTTAGAGTTGAAAATGATCGCCTTCTTATTGTTGCATTATATGTTGATGATATGTTGCTGTTTGGGAAGGGTAAGGGTATGATTTCTAATTTTAAATCTCAGTTGTCAGCACAGTTTGAGATGAAAGATCTTGGGGCAGCTAGGTACATCTTGGGTATGGAAATCAGTAGAGACAGGTCTAATAGAAAACTTTGGTTGAGTCAGAGTAAGTATGTGAAGTCTGTGTTGGACAGGTTCAGCATGGTAGATTTTAGACCACTATGTGTTCCTATTTCTGTGGGAACAAAGTTATCTGTAGATGATTGTCCAAAATATCCTAGTGAGGTGGAGGACATGAGTAGAGTACCTTATGCTAGTGCAATTGGTAGTCTTATGTATGCTATGGTCTGTACTAGACCAGACATTGCCCAAGCAGTGGGAGTCCTGAGTCGGTTTATGGCTAATCCTAGACGGGTACATTGGGATGTAGTTAAGCGAGTATTCAGATATTTGAGGGGTACACCAGATTACTCCATATGTTATCATGGTAACTCTTCTGGATCTCCACATTCAGTTTGTATTCATGGGTTTGTGGATTCAGATTGGGCAGGTGATATTGACAGCAGGAGATCCACCAGTGCTTATGTGTTCACTATGTTTGGTGGTGCCATTAGTTGGATGAGTAAGCGACAACTTGTGGTTTCTTTGTCCACTACAGAAGCTGAGTACATGGCTGCTCCTCATGCTTGTAAAGAAGCCATTTGGCTTAGAAGATTATGTTCTGATGTTGGTGTTGATGCAGAACAGATTACTATTTGGTGTGACAGTCAGAGCGCTATTTGCCTTGCAAAGAATCCAACTTTCCATGCCAGAATGAAGCACATTGATGTGCAGTTTCACTTTGTGAGAGATATGGTGGAAGATGGAAAGGTAAATTTGGAGAAGGTAGATACTGTGAAGAATGTTGCAGATGCATGAATGAAACTAGTGGGCACTGAGAAGTTCAGATGGTGTTCAGAGTCTATGGGCCTTTTGGCCTATAGTGGTTAAAGTTCCTGTTATGTTCCTGTTGCTCTTACAAGGTGTTCGACAAGTGGGAGAATGTTAGGAATAAGGTGTCTCAACCTTGGATAATTCCTATTCTTATTATTTGTTTTGTAATTGTATTTTTTGCAAATAATGTAATTAAGTGTGAGTGTACATGTCTAGTTGGCATGTTGATGTGTCACTCCACTTGATGTGTCGGCATCTTGTGCGTAAGGAGATCATGACTGAAACGGTCATGATGGATTCCTATGACACGTAAGAACTATTTAATGAATGTGCTATGATAGGTGTAAGAGCATCTTATGACTTGGGCCTATTTGGGCACCCAAGAAGAAGTGGTTGGTGTGTGTAAGAGAATATGCCAAAAATAGGTTGGTATGACAGATTCTCTTACACTTCTCTTGTGACCGTTATTTTTGGTGGATTCTATGACAAGCTGTCATAGTCTATTCTAGGGATGGACGCCTATTCTTGGGATTGCATGTAACAACTGTGTACATGTGGCTTTTTGCATGGGTCTTGGTGGTTGTGCCTATTTTTGGGTCCAGATATATGATGCTACTCCTATGGGAGAGATATAACAAAAGTTTAAGTCTTGTTGGCTTTGTCTCTCATTTCCTGAAAGAACTTGCATTGCAAGTGTATTGTAATCTTTGTGTTAAAGATAATACATTGTGCAGGTTTTGGAGTGCTGGGGTTTTTTACCGAAAGGTTTTCCCCAGGGTATATCATTGTGTCATTCTCTATTTTTCTGTATGCATTGTATGTACTTGCAATATCTTTGTTAAAGTAGTTAACGAATCTGAAATTGTAAGGATTTATAAGAATTTGCACAATACTCTACTATAGAGATTAGTGTAGGAAGCTGTTTCCGCACCTGAGTTTCCTTACACTGTTCCTGAACAGATGAGGAGGAGACATGCGTTGCCATTAGAAATAGTAGAGGAGGGGAATGACGAGGACATTGATCTTCCTCTTAGAAATTACATGAAAAAAAATAGCAAGAAACCCAAAAAGAAATGATTATAATTAACATTTTTTGGTAATGAAAGAATCTTGTCTTAATTGATGTAATTTTGTACTAGTAAGTTGATGAATGATGTGTTAATGAATTATTCATGAATGTTGTGTGTTAATGAATTTTATGTGTTAATAAATGTTATCATGTGATTATAATGATTGAATGTTATATTTCAAAAATGGATGAATGAATGAATGTTATTAGATGTTAATGGAGAATATAGAGTGATGTTAGGGGGGGGGAGGGGCCAAATGAGCTTACACCTTCATGTGGTTGGCCTTGTTAAGTAGAGAATATTACACTATTCTTGAAACCAAGTGAAGCTCAAACTTTAAAGATAAGCTTAGAGTTAATATTGACAGCCAATTAGCAAGTCGAAATGAAGTCATAAGTTATCCTAAAAGGGGACATCACAAAGAAGTCTAGGTCGAAGATGTGGAGCTGGGAAAACTATATCCATATCCATAGATGAGGAAGAATTTGAAGGGCTTCCAAAGGACAACTCAGAGATCATAAGGATTTCCATCTAGGTAGGGACCCCAAATGGATGTCCATGCTTCTTTCCACTGGAGCCAAAGTTCCACTCTTGGGCTTAGATAGGACAATCAAAGATCCTCTATTATGACCATCTCGCCAATTCCATAATAATGGTTACTAAGACTTATGAAATGAAGCTTGGATAGGGAATGCAAACACGAGCACCCCACTAGGTAAGGACCCCAAATTTCTACTCTTGGGCTTAGTGTGAGATAGCTTCAGGCAGACCTATTGTGTTTCTTCTCTCGTGTATGGTTACTAAGTCTTAAGGAATGAAGTATGGATAGGGAAGGTAGATACAAGCACCCCGCTAGGTTAATATATTAGATGTAGCCATACATTAAGTTAATAATCAAATGACTATTGAATGAAGAATATGAGAATATGAGAATATGCTTTGGTGGCTGTGGGCTATGACAAATTGAGAAAAAATCATTGAGTGAGTGGCCATTAAAACAAATATAAGATACCTCAAAATTTTAATTGAAAAATGCCAAGCAACCTCTGAAACTGGCTTTAAAAAACTTGTCAAATGACCACCTGGGGCCATGAAAACACATAGATCTGTAGGCTTCTGATATGAGAGTATGACCCCAAGACAACCTTTCTTAACGCCTTCAGAATTAAGAAATATCAATATTGAAAGTCAGGTATTTCAATTATTTTGCAACTGGACATGTCAACACATGTAAACCCTGCCAAGAAAGTGCTCTAAGAAAAATATTGAAAGTGAGCCGGAGAGATCACCAATTGGCACACTGATTCATTTAAGTAGAAGGAATAAGTGTGCAAAAGGGATTTGGCTAATTCCATTTTGGATGTGAGATATTAATGGCTGAAGATGACCATTCTGAAACTTCTTGAAACTGTATATTGAAAACACTGGAAACTGACTTGAAATTAGCCTCTTAAAAATAGTAAATCACCTCCTAAGACTCTGAAATTTTTTATGATTATGAATTTAGATGCCTAGAATTTATTGAATCAGTTCATTCCTTATGAAAATCATCGGGCATCCAAATATTTAGATCCAAAGTTGGCCTTCTGAAAGACTTATCAATGTGCACTCTAAAAACTAGTAAAAACTACATTCAGATTTGGTCTAGCAAACTGAGCAAATGTATTCACAAGGGTCTGAAAACTGACAAATAGGGCATTTAGCCTACAATCAGTTCTCTACTTCAACTCTGAATTGAAGATTATTTATTACTTGCAAAATTTTGGCTAGCACAGATCACAAATTTTTTATTTGCTACATTTTTTTTGGGAATACAAAACTAACTTGTATTAAAAATACAAAACTTGTCTAAGATTTTCCAAATTTTATTATGTTTGTTTGCAGGTAAGCTTTAGCAATCATGTATACTGCTAGGAGGAAAATTCA